>JAODUH010056777.1:0-18180 GCA_027564835.1 Typhlichthys subterraneus
AAAAGAACTATGTCTGGAAATATGTCCATGTTTTTTAAATTTAATTATTATTATTATTATTTTTTTTTTTTATTATTATTTTTTTTAAATTTATTAATTTATTTATTTTTTATTGGTAATTTCTGGTAACTTAACCAGAAAATATTTTTAACAATCATTATACTGCAATGTGGTCTGGATAATCGGAAAATACCTGATTTTATTAATAATAATAATAATAATAATAATAGTAGTAGTAGTATTTGAAAATACCTAGCATAGCCTAATATTTGTATTATTAAGCAGAAGCATGCGTTACATCCAGTTACATTTCTATAAAAGAAACACCGTACGATTAACGACTGATTTGTTTACTTTGGTCAGGTTACCACTAGGTGGAAGCATTACATAATCATTTAATTTTATTCTAAGATACTATTTTGGAATGCTCTCTTAGATTAGGTATTATGGGCATAGACATATGTAGCGTAGTCTTTTTCTTCTGTCAACTGAGTTTAGAAACGAATAGCCTCGGTAATTGCTAGAGAGTGTTTCTCAAATTGGCAATTAGGCTGATCCCTTGCCTCCACCAGTGAAATAGGCTTACATCTGCCATGGGAAAGTTTTCTTTGCGCCCGTCCCTCAAGGGCTATATTTAAAGTGATCCCAGCCTTAAAAGGTCGTGACGGTGTCTTCAACATTCTGCCGAGTGGCAGCATTATTTTTGTTCTGTGGACGGCGCCCTGTCCACCGCCCCGCACCCTGGCTGCTTCGCCTCGATTTTGACCTGCTTTTGGAATTGCACCCCGATTTCTCTAGTTTAACGCAACTGATATTTTCTTCTTTTTGGTGAGTGCTGTTTGCTTTCATTTTTAGTTTGTTACATTACATTAAAGTGAAAGCAAACATTCAAATTATTATGTTTAAACTAGCCTAAGGCCTTCTTGAAGTCTTCCCAGTGTTAGAATGTTAAACGGTTTCCTTTTTATGAACACTATTTTTCTATTCTATAACACACTAAGTGTATGTATGGTAGGTACCCTTACCCCTTCATTGTAGATTAGACTGAATGTGTAATTTAACTAAATGTATCCACATTATTATTTGTTTTTACCATTGTGTGATATGTAGCACTTTGCTTTTGGCTACTTTTCATTGCTTGTCTGTATGCTATCTGTTGTCTTAACTGTTCCTGTCTGGAAGCTGTTCTTACTTTTCTAGAGACTCTTCACATGTTGCTCTTCAGAAAATAAGTATTGTGGTCTATAGGCCCCATACCTGTATCAGGGGCCATTCCCACATCATAATCATTTAATTGTTGCTATGTTGAGTTTGTCGCATCCTATATATGTCCAGCGCAAGAAAAGTGCCCTGCATGGGCACCTTTGTCTTTAAGACGGCGTTATGACGCCTTTTAATGATGTCTTTGTTGACAATTAAAAGTAAACGTAAGCATTTTAACTAAGGTTTTATTATGCCTCATTACAACTTGAAAACACACTGCTATCATTGCTTCTTACTTGCTATATAGCCTACCTTGTTTAACATTAAATAGATCATAACTAAGCCAACCTTACAGGCCTACTCTGGTCACCTCATAAACCTTGTGGTCTTAACAAATCCATTTTTAATATCCTAATATATACATTGCTGTAAAACCAGCATTGCTTTCATGTAACCAAAACTCCAAACTAATACAAAACCCTCCCCAAACTAATAAATCAATCCGTAATAACCAAGAGATTGATTTCCAGAGCTGGTAACGTAAAGGACAAACATTATAAGGTGGCAGAATGGCCCTCAGGATGTCAGGATCATTACGCCTGTCCCAGGAGAAACAAGAACAACAGCAACAGCACTATGAAAGCAGCTATCACCTGAGCTCCAGGTCATCCTGTAGCCAGCAGGCTTGCTCATCCACTCTGCAGAGCAGCCATGGGTAAGAGGCTGCGTTAGTACTGGGAATTTAAATACATTTCTGAAATGGTTGATGTTTGAAAACAAATAATGTGCCGCTGATTTAGTCGTTACAACGATTGTACAAAAGTGAACAAAATCCTTTTTAAAATATTCAGCAGCCAAATGTGTGTGTATTCAGCCCAGATGTGGCTGAAGAGTGTTGGGGTCTCATCTCGACCTGTAGCTTACTTTTTGGTGACTAATTGTTCTCTGAATGGGACTAATACTGATAAGAGATGTATGACATTGAGTGCTTTGCTATTTAAATAGTTTTCTACTGCTTGAAGTGGAGTGGTGATTGTATATGTGGCGTTTACTGTAGCTTCATATCTGCAATGTTTAAAAAGCTATTGTACTATTCCAAGTTTAATACCGCGTGTTTGTTCTTTTGTGCTTTAATGTAGGTATAATGAATAACAGGCGGTTAGGACTACAGTATTTAGTTAATTATCCTACAAGATACTTACTTTAGTATTCTAATGTAATACCATTTTTTGAGTATTAGACTATAATAAGAGAACAGGTTGGTTTGTTATTTTGCCATCAGGCTTGTGTAATTAGAAGAATTATCCTTAAAAATAAGTTAAAATGGACAGAGGTGTTTTGTTATTGGTAGTCCTATAGCCTTTTCACCATTGGTACCACAGTGGTACAAGACGCTTAAGGCATATTACTGTATCTAAAGCGAGCGTGTTGTATGATGAATGCACAGGCATACCGGTATTGGTGCATCTGCTGTGTCACTAGGACCAGCATGTAATATGGAAAGAATATCTTTGTCCTTCAAACAGCTGGGCTCACTACATGCTGGAACCACGCTGTGTATAAAAAGGGAGTCAAGAAAGTTATCTGAGCTGTAAGTGAATGGCTGCCAGAGATATTCAAAGACAGCAGTAGGTTTTTCTGTTGGCTGGATCTGAGGAATCACCCTTACGTTAATTGTTCTGAATAGATCGGAAGATGTAACATGCAGTACATTTCACAGAACATTAATCTAGGCCTATTTTGCATCTACACTTTGCTGAGTTGGCAGAAGAATCAAGTGCTTTATTACTGCTTGCTAAAAGTTTAACAACAATGTATTTTTACGTACCCTACACTGAACTTTTCCCACCGTAGCCTACAGCTGGTAACTAGCATTTAACAACAAACTGCATAATGACTCCAGACTTCCTGTCCATCTGTCTCTCCTGCTTTCAATCCATTCCCGGGATTATTTGCTATGCTTGGTGCAGCAGGATGGAGCGCATTGAAGCCAGCGCTATATTACAAGTGCTCTGGGGAAAACAAAGGGATATCATTGTAGGTTTAAAAGCTATTTATGAGTGACTGCAGAAGCTTTGAGCTAGACCTTTCATTACGTTCGCAGTCCAACAGTTCCGGATGTGATTATTTATGAACTAAAACAAACAGGAGCAGGCCCAGGGAGGATGAAAGGCACATTAGTCACAGTATAATGATGGTGACGTGTGATTAGGTCATCTTGTTGTTCAGATGATTATTACTGGCCAACAATGTGTGCATCATTGTGCATCAAGTTTCTCTTTCATCTTAGGTTGTCACTAGAAGTTCAATTGAATTTGAAACTGCGTGTGAGGTTGAAATGCTTGTCGTATTCACAATCACTCTGTAGGCAGCAGTGCAGTTATTCCGCACTAATCATTGACAGTTGTGAAAGGCATCAAATCCCATGTGTGAAATGTGGGTGATGTGACTCTCTTTCTCACTGCCCAGCCAGTCGATCTCTGTGATGTCAGGGAAAGGGCAGACTGTCAAACTAAACCCAGTAGCCAAGAAATGTAGGCGCACCTACCTGGCCATGGATACAGACGAGGAGGTCATCGGCTATGTTGTTCCTATGTTTCGGACCAAGTGAGTATGGAAACCACAACTTCCTTATCTTATACTTCAAATCCTTTCTTTATTAACTAATTTATGATGGCATGCATGTAGTTAAAAAACTACCTAGATATGTTCTATACAAATACATGTCTGTTTAGCCATCAACAATATAAATGATCGGTGTGGAATGAAAAGTTTTCATGCTACCCTTAATTAAATACATTATCCTATAATCTAGTTTTTCTCAAAGCTGGTGTGGTGCACAGGTGTTACAGGCATTGAGTGAAAGTGCCCCGACATTCACCTATTTGCTGTTTAGATTGAAAGTGATCACATGCAGTACCACATGCTTACTGTAGGTGTCACCAAAAGTACCTCAAATGTTTGTTTTTTTTGTTTGTTTTTTTTAATGCCTCAGCTTGTGCAATACCTTAAATTACTTGATTGTGTTTCAGCCATGAGGTAGTCCGCGGCCTGATGGAGGCCCAGGACGAGGAGGCGCGGGAGGAGGGGGTAAATTATGTGGCCATGAGAAACCTGTTCCTCAGGGAGGCCAAGGAGGGCCTGGAGGTCAGGGTGGAGAAGAAAACCAGGAAGAGGAACATCAGGGAATCTGCTGAACGCATGGAAATGGGCAGGAGGGTAAATTGTTCTCCCTTTAAACATTATAATTAAAAACATTTGTGTTAGCAACCTAAAAACATCTCCACATAGACTGTCTTATGTATTGTTTATACTTAAGGTACATTTTCAGAGATGCCAGCCATGTAAGATGAGATTTTCTGAAGTGGTTTGTCGCCTCTGAATTCAACTAAGCATAATGGATATTAGCATATGCCTGTATACGCACTAATAAAGGTGAACTTCCTCACTGAAGGAGGAGGAGAGGGCAGAGTTTCGTAAGAAGATGAACACAGACGGCTTGACCCACCCTCCAGAGTTTATCGTCAAGCCCCGCGGACAGACTGTCTGGGAGGGCAACGCAGTCAAGCTGCACTGCACCGTGGCTGGGTGGCCAAAACCCAGGATCGCCTGGTAAGCCTGGTTACATTCCCTACAGCCATCGGCAGCCATTTGCCATTGACTGTTTAGGTGACAAGGCCAGTATCAGTTATACCTGTGCTATAGACATCACATGACCCAAAAGCATCACCAGCCATTCTGACGGACAGCTGTAATGAACGCAAACATTTCTGTGCTGAAGGTACAAAAACAATGTGCTTATCGATACCAAGGCCCACCCAGAGAAGTACACCACTGAGAGCAATTACAACATGCACTCCCTGGAGATCAAGAGGTATGTTGACCCACTAATGTCTGGTCAGATTTACAGATTTATGACTATTACATACATATTGCGAATAAGTACTATAGCAGGAGAGCTAACTAATGTTTCTTTTTTTCTTCCAGTTGTGACTTTTTTGATACCGCTCAATACTATGCCTCTGCCCTAAACGTGAAAGGCGAAGCCTCTTCTGTGGCAACTGTTGTTACTAAAAGTAGGTACTGTAATTGTACTCACTGAAAGGAGCTTTTGTTAAAAGTGTATTCTAAATTACCTACTTGTAATTGTAATCCTCTTTATTGTGAGTGATATCTGTTGTACTAGTTTATCATCTCTTTCCCTGTGGTTGATCCTGCCTTGTAGACAGATAGTATAAGATGCTGTTATTGTGAACCTAACATGGCCTATGTAACAGGTCATCTCCCAGCATAGCCTATTTCAAGGCCTTAGGGAGCATGTAGGAGTCAAATGGCAGTGGAGGGGCTTGCCAGACTCCTTACGTACTGTAGTAATACTTAGGCTGAGAAGCGGCTTGGATTTAATGAAAAACAATATCAAAAGTGTTTGTGCAAGCAGGCACAGTCTCCACTAGTCAAAACTCATACACTATGATGTCTTGCACCTGCTTCTAAACTCTAAGGTCCCCACCTTATATTTTTCACTGCAGGGTTCCAAGAAGGTGACGAAGCAGGCCCACTGGATCCCAAACCACGTGAGTGAACACACTGTAAAGGCAAAAAACATTGCCGTAGACCATGCTGAGTATTGATAATGTATTGATGGACTATATGGCTTTTAATATGCCCTCCCCTAGACGGTTTCTGCCCTGAGCACGGTGTCACTTTCCGGGCTGCCATCCTCAACAAATTTGAAGTTGCCTTTGGTACCGAGGGCGAGACTCTGAGCCTGGGCTGCACTGTGATCGTTTACCCCACCATTAAGAAATACCAGCCAGAGGTGGTCTGGTATAGAGACGGTAAGCAGAACATCTTCACATACCTCCATGCCCATGTCACAGATGTCTTACAGGAGTTTCTTGAATTCGAGTTGATGTTTAGAATGGTTTGGAAACCTGAATCTGACCAATAGGAATAATAAATTAAGATGGCCAGTAAGTTTATAGGGGGAAGTCATGTCAAGCTTTTAGACATTTATAAAAGACAGGTCCTTAGGAGAGCCAGTGCTATAGTGCACTGCCATGACCATGTACTCAATAAGGAGTTTGACCTGTTGACCTCTGGCCGTCGTTTCCAAATTCAAAATTATCCTACTTCAATTGCCATGCTTAATAGCAGTTAGCATTGTAGTGCATCCCTTGTAACCTTTTATCAATGTATAACTCATTTTACTCTATTGCATGTTTTCAGTTTAGTATGAATTATATAATTCTTGAATTATCTTTGTACAATATATTGCATATTGGCAAAGTGTATAGCTTGTATCATTCCTGAATTAGCTTGGTGCAAATAGTGTACTAATATCCCCCAGTGGGACAATCAGGTGAACTTTGACCTTGTTTGTGTCTCCTCAGCTGTGGCTCTGAAGCCCTCCAAGTGGGTGCACACCCGCTGGAGTGGCGACCGCGCCACCCTTACCCTGGTGCATCTCAACAAGGAGGATGAGGGCATGTACACCCTGCGCGTCGACACCAAGTCTGGCTTCGAGACATACTCTGCTTATGTGTTCGTCAGAGGTAAAGGCCTTAATGTCAGCCTTAAAGTAGCCTTGCATTAGCCCCACCTCGCACACAGCATGTGGCAAGGCTGGTACACCTTAAACACACACTCTTCTATTGCGCTATAGCGCCCACGCAAACACATGTTTTGAAATGCACAAACACAACCATGTAGGAGATTTACAGAATGGTGTGATCCTCTATGAGATCCTCCAGTGTTCCGAAAATGTTTTCGGAACACTGGTTTCAATCTAAAGGCACACATTTCACAAATACTACTTACTTGTGTGACATAATCTAGAAAATAATGAATGAATCCTCTAAAGCAAATTATATATGTATTATATTATGTTATACAGTATATGATTGCTTTTAGCTGACTACATTTGAAGAGTCCATTTGAAAAAAGACGCAATTAGCAATTTAATACTGCATTATTTATTAGGTTTCTATATTTGTGTTCATATATTTGGGTTTGTCACTGAATAAAAAGTAATATCATCCAATAATTATTTATTATTAAAACAAAAGATGTCAGATGGACTTGGTTTGTTTTTTGCATCTGAACTCTTCATTTGCAGACAAGCTGTTTTATTGGATAGCATAATTCCTGCTTAATAATGCGCGCCACAATATCCCGTTAATATGCAAAGCAACGCCTCCAGCCATCGGAAGTACTGTAGCAGAGAAGGGTTCATCTCCAGTGAACGGTGACTTCACCCCATCTGCCGTGTCCGTACAGTACATGACACTAGCCTCTCTCCGAGGTGTCAGCTTTACCTCATGGAATGTTGCTTCTAAATGTGTCCCCTTCCCCCCACCATCCCCACTGCTGCTTGAGTCCAATAGCAGTGAGTGAATGCATAAAAGGGGATGCCTGGCATAATCTTCTGCGAATGTGCCAGATGGTGGTAGAGAGCTGTCATGTTGGCGCAAATGCTGTAAGGTCTTTGGTAGGTCAGAGAATGGAAAATGGCTTCTGGGGGCGGATATATAAAAGTAAAGATGGGCTCGGTTTAAAGTTCACCAGTGTATGCGTGTGTATTTCTGTGTGTATTTCTCTCTACGACAGATGCTGATGTAGAGGTGGAGGGCGTTCCTGTAGCCCCTCTTGACGTGCGCTGTCACGATGCCAACAAGGACTACGTTGTTGTCACATGGAAGCAGCCAGCGGTCGAGGGCAGCAGCCCCGTCTTGGGATACTACATCGACAGGCAGGTCAACCTTCTCCTCTGTGAACAGTGGGGTTCATGAACCCCCTCTAGGGGCCATAACATGTAACTGCAACAGGTCAGAAGATAACTCCTACGGTTTGGTGGAAAGGACGTCTGCTCAGAGGTTCTTAAACATTCCTTACAGGCATTACATATAAGTGGATGGATTGGAGTGCATTTCCACAGAGCTCTCCACAGAGTGTGTGTGTGTGTGGAATCAGCATGTGTTCTAATGGAGGACTGACCAGTGTGAGGTAACACACCTATTTCTGTCGCAGGTGCGAAGCGGGCAGCCACCACTGGGCCCAGTGCAATGACGCCCCCATCAAATACGCCCGCTTCCCAGTCACGGGCCTGGTGGAGGGGCGCTCCTACATCTTCAGGGTGCGGGCCCTGAACCGGGCAGGCGTCAGCCATCCCTCCCGCGTCTCGGAGCCTGTGGTTGCCATGGATCCCTCGGACAGAGCCCGCCTCAGAGGTGACGCCAGTGAAAGAGACCCCCGGGTCAACCTCAAGCTGCTGGCAGGACACTGACTGAATGTCTGTTGTCGTTGTTGTTGTTTTGTCACAGCTGGCCCCTCTGCTCCTTGGACTGGCATGATCAAATTCACAGAGGAGGACCCCACCGGTATGAAACCGTTTTAGCTCCAATAGCCGAAAACACACTACAGTGCGACCGCATGAGTCACGGCGTGTGACATTTGGAGCTCCAGGTGGCTCCACTTATGGCATTTCATCCTGACATTTCCCACACTTTAATTGAACGGCAAAGCCAAACGCAAACCCAAATGTTTTTATTAGTTGCATTTCGCCCCCCTCCCCAGTGGGCGTGATCCCGGGAGAACCCAGCGACTTGGCGGTCACCGAGGCAACGAAGAGCTACGTGGTGCTTGGCTGGAAGCCCCCGGTCCAGAGAGGTCATGAAGGTGTAATGTATTACATTGAAAAGGTGGCGTACTGTTTTAATTACTGGTGTGTGTGTGTCTATCCATCTGTGCACGTTCTGATATAGTTTTCAGCAGATACTGTATTGTTATTATTATAAATGTTTTCAAGTGTAGCACCAGCAGGTGGTCATGGTGGTGAATCACATTTTTCTTGTTTCACTAGCCCATTGTGCCCCATTCAAATTCCTCCAAATAGAGCTCCAGGCCATAATAGGAATCTCAATTAAATGCAATCCTGGGGCTATTTGGCCCACTCAGTGCGTTGCAGGAACCGACAACTGGCAGAGAGTGAACACGGGGATGCCAGTGAAGTCCCCGCGCTACGCCCTGTTCGACCTGGCCGAGGGCAACGTGTACAGCTTCCGTGTGCGCTGCTGCAACTCCGCCGGTGTGGGAGAGCCGTCCGCGCCCACCGGGAACGTCACCGTCGGAGACAAGCTAGGTGGGCGGACGACGCTCCCTCTAGAGGGAAAGATTGTTATGGAGAACACCCTGGCATCCTTAGTAATACCACTAAACCTGTTTACTGATGTTGAGCTCTCCATTAACATAGTCTTTGTCTGTCTGTCCTGGCGTGCCTCAGACATCCCCTCAGCCCCGGGCAATGTAGTGGTCACCAGAAACACTGCAACCTCAGTGGTGGTCTCCTGGGGGGCTTCTAAGGACGTCAAACACTTGGTGGGATACTATATTGAGTGCTCTGTGGTGGGCACTGACGTCTGGATGCCCTGCAACAACAAGCCTGTGAAGAAAACCAGGTAATTTTTCAATCAATTCGACATTAGACGACTAGATTAGATTAGGTTGGAGGTTAGGTGTGTTGAAATACCATCCAGTCTATTATCATCGCTGTGCTATATTTATGTTCGGCGTATGCCCACACAGTCTAATTTGATTTGGTGCTCATATATTTCATGTGCATCAAGATGAACTCCCTCATTGTTAATTTATCTGTTATGAATCCATTCGCATTAGCAGAGAACGCCTCATCGAAACTCATGTGGCTCTCGGTGCTCGGCCCGTCGAGGCCTGTTTGCGTTCAGCTTTCCCAAGGTCCTCAGTGTCTCTGGCTTGACCGTGTGCTCTCAGGTTCGTGTGCCACGGCCTGACCACCGAGGCGAACTACGTGTTTAAGGTGAAGGCAGTCAACGCCGCGGGCTACAGCCACAGCTCCCCCGACTCTGAGGGAGTGACAGTCAAGCCTGCCATCTGTGAGCATCTTCATACCTCAGTGAAGCTGTTACAGTCACACTCCTCCTCACCCAGTAACGCTAATTTACCCCCTAGATTCTTTGTTATGATACTTTAGTCCCTATTCAAGTGCTGTAGAATGCCTGACCCTGATGCTGCTATTGGAACTATATTATACATTGCTGTTTGCATGTGCCTGACCTGCTACTCATCGCTAACAGTTACCTTGTTCTTTGTACTTTAGCTATTAGTGAATACATTGCAGTGTAGATGAATGCGTTCCTTTTTAACATAGTATTTAATGTAATGATGCATTGTGGTGTACATTTGTGTGTTTTAGTTGTGCTTTGCCATGTGATAGCTCTTTAGGATTGCCTGGGTGCATGGCGACGGCGAAGGCTAAGCATTGTGTTCTTAAAGAGCATGAACCTAATGAGCGTCTCGTCCTGCCTGGGAGAGTTTGTTTCAGAAACGTTTACCCTGCTTCTGGCCGTATGTGTAAGTACTCCAGTGGTGACACAGTGTCAGCTATGGTGTCTTGTGTGTCCAAAGCATTGTGTTTGTAGTGGAGGTGATAGTCTCACAGAGCCAGCCTTTACTTTACTCTATAACGTCCGGGACGCAGCGCTGGCTAACTGTGTCAAGACCCGCCTACTTGACAGGAGAGGTATTTTGATTGACATGCACGACGACCAGCTACGTAACAATGACCATTTCGTATGTTAAACTTGCACTAAGGGATTTGTTGGGAAACTTAACGACATGTCTGGCTGTTGCAGGTCTTGTTAATGGGTTAAATAAGTAGGCTACGGTTACCGAGTAACCTTTACAAACACTGAAATTTGGATTTACATGTAGAGTCTTTTGAGTGACAGTGCTGACAGCCAATGAAAATCTACTACCCCTCTAGTTCCTGATAGTGCTGTCATGCTTACAGGGGTCTGCCTACCAGACGTTCAGCACGAGTCCCTTATGTGACGTAGTGCCAATGAACAGAAAAGGTTTACGCTACGGCTGTGATAACTCAAAGGGGTACACAAGATTATATTTAGTTGATTGATTCAGCTGACATGCTGTTTGTCCAGCTGTGTCAGCGCATGTAACAACAAGCTAGATGGTCAGACAGCTTGCGTCCATGCCCTTCAACAGTCCGTGTAATTAAAGAAGCCGTCCGTTCCGCCCCGGCGCTGGCTAATAACGTATGCGCATGTTTTTAGCTGTCACTGGGAAGCCCAGTGGCGTGACCCTACTGGAGGCTGCCAGGGACTACATGGTGCTGGGCTGGAAGGAGCCCGCTGACAATGGAGGAGCTGACATCAGGGGCTACTTCGTGGACTACAGGACAGTGAAAGGAGGAGTGACCAGCCATTGGCATGAGATGAACCACAAGGCAGTCAACACCACCACTTATAAAGTACGCATTCTGGCAAATGTCCTCCTTTCTTTCCAAGTGTGCAAACAGATGGAAGTGTACCTTCTATTCATATTCTTTTATTTTCTTCCTCATTAGGCTGAGAACCTGAAGGAGAATGTTTTCTACGAGTTCCAGGTGCGTGCTATGAATATGGCAGGCGTGAGCAAGGCCTCTTTGCCAAGTCCTGTTTTGGAGTGCAAGGAATGGACCATTACTGTGCCAGGTACGTAACTGAATGACTTTATATGGTCAGTTAAACGGCGATAACAGCCAGAGTGTTACCTAATGCCATCAGTGTAATATTGCTCTACCTTCCAAAAAGTAAATAGACATTTATGTTTCCTAAATCATGTCATCTAAAATTATGTGATCCGTTTCAGACGTCCCTCACTATTGCCCCCTCTCTCTCTCTCTCTCTCTCTCTCTCTCTCTCTCCCTCTCTCTCCCTCCAAGGTGTTCCTCGTGGTCTCCATGCGATGGAGGTCCGTGACACCTCCCTGGTGGTCTTGTGGGAGCCACCTACGTTTAATGGCCGTACTCCTGTCAACGGATACTACCTAGACATCAAGGAATCCTCTGCTGGAGAGAAGGGTTGGAAGGCCGTCCACGAGAAGGCCATCAAAATGAAGTATACGAAGGTATGGAACAATGACTAGATGATCAATTTTCTATGGTCAATAAGCGTCTGTTATTTACAGTAGAACTTTGTTTATGTATTGTGATTCTGTTTATGAGATCATCTGTTGAGATGTGCCTGGTATTTATACCGTAGTAATCGTTTGTATTTATGCTGACACACTAAACACACAAGAACTGCAACTACCTAACCACCTTCAATGCCTGCCCACATAGAGAGAGCCACATTAATCACTGTGTGAATACTGTACTGTAGGTAGCGTGTTAGATATAATGCACCTTGAGTGTCATAGCATGAAAACTAGTGACTACTGAGTGTTTCTCATATGCATATCTAGGTGACTGGCTTGAAGGCTGGGACGTCTTATGTGTTCCGCCTTCGTGCTCAGAACCTTGCCGGGGTCGGTAAGACCTCTGCGGAACTAGGTCCTATCCTGGCCCAGACCCGTCCTGGTGAGTGGTGTTGTTGGGACGCACACACACATACACACACATACACGCACAGTAATGATTTGCCTCTCCCTTCCACAAACAGGCACCCGTGAGATAGTTGTAGACGTGGATGATGACGGTGTCATCTCCATGATCTTTGAGTGCTCTGATGTGGCTCAGGGGTCTGAGTTTGTCTGGTCCAAGGACTACCAGGCCATCACGGGCACCTCCCGACTCACTATTGTCAACAAAGGGGGCAAGTAAGTACTACACGTGTATGTCTTCCAATAAGGGCGTGTACAGGCTCTGGGCAGATGTCAGCCTAGTCTCGCAGGTCTGGGACACAGCGCTAGCTAATTGCGTCAAGATCCGCCTATTTGACAGGGGAGGTATTTTGATTGACATGCACAATGATCAACTACGGTAGACGGTAACATTACAGAGGAATTTGTTGAGAAACACCAACACCGGAAAGTCGTCAAGCTTACAAGAGTGTATGCATCACAGGTTCAGCACAGGGTTGTTAATGTGACGTAGTGCTGATAGACGGAATAGGCTGAGACTAATGCCAACATTTGGATGCCTGTAGTTCTGTTGTTTTCTAGGTTACCCTTCTAGTCATGTGTATTGTACTTACTAGGCTGTACAGACTGCTCACATTCATGTCATATCAACACACGGTCACTTTGGCTGAGGTCATTTCCAGACTTGTCTTGTCCAGTGGTGACCAGCCTGCATTCTGTGCCCCCTCTCCAGGTCCAGAGCTATCTTTGTTGACCCCTCCCTGGAGGACCTTGGCACCTTCTCCTGTGTGCTCACCAACGCAGACGGCATGTCTTCCAGCTACACGCTCACTGAAGAGGGTGAGTCAGCCTTCAAACTGTATTTGTCTGTGTGATGCTGCCAGTGCTAGTGAAAGTCCTCAGCATAATCATGTTTGACTTCTTAACCCTGCTACGATTCCTTTAATGGAATTAAACATTTTCATTTGAGTAAACACAACTTTCTGCGGTCAATAGCCAGGCAGCATAGCAATAGTGCTCCGGTGTGAAGGAGAGTCTGAGGTTATTATATTTCAACTCTTTGTTTTTGACAGATCTCAAACGTCTTCTGGACATCAGCCATGAACACAAGTTTCCTGGTGAATATTACGCTTCTAAAAATTCAAATATGTATCCATTCAGTTACAACTCATATCTGGCCGAACACATATATGGCCGAAGACATAGAAATGGTCTTGGGCCAATACAACAAATGCAGACTACAACTATATAATACAGTATATACTATATGTGACATATCTAGCCTATAACGTAGAACTACAAGGGCACTCTTTAGACATTACACATGTTCCCATTGTGATGTTCCTCAGTTATTCCCTTCAAGACTGAAGTGGCCATGGACCTGCTGGAGAAGGGTCGGGTGCGCATCTGGACCCAGTTGGAGAAATTCACCCAGAACTGCCAAGTGGAATATGTTTTCAATGACGTCATTGTTACTCAGGGAGAGGTAATTACGAATAAGTAGATATATTTAAACTTTTTAAATCAATACATCATTACTATTCAGCAGTTTCTAAATAACAATATGACTCATGTTCTAAACGTTGACTCTATTCTTTACCTTTTCTTTTTTTTATATTGCTTTCAGAAATATACAATGAACTTTGACAAGAAAACCGGCATCATTGAAATGTTCATGGATTCTCTGGAGGTCACAGATGAGGGAACATTCACCTTTAACCTGGTGGATGGCAAAGCCAAGGGTACAACTAGTCTGGTGCTTATTGGAGAAGGTAATAATAGCAGTTATTCTTTGTGTATTTGTGGTTAGTGTTGAGGTTACAAAGTTGGCTGTGAAGGTTGTAAGCCATACCATAAAGAAGTAAATATGTCATTCTGTGCAATCTGCAAGGCTATACAGAATTACATATTTACTTGTCATAAAGGGTCAATATTTGAATTTCTCATTGCCACACCTAAAACTATAAAGACTGGAACAAGTTGGCTTGATCTGCATACATAGTTGAAGCAAAGGATTGCTGGATGTATTGCAGTCCATGCAGTTCACATCAATGACCATGTAGGGGCAGCAAAGACAACAACATGAATGTGTTTTTTTTATTGGATATCATTTTTCCATGCACTGGGAATCTGAGAATCAGAAGTATAGGCTATTGAATAAAACATGTGAATAATACATCTATTTCTTGCTACTGTTGTAACCCAGAGTTCAGACAGCTTCAGAAAAAATCTGAATTTGAGAGGGCAGAATGGGTCAGGAAACAAGGTAAGTTTCTATAAACAGTATTGCATATGACAATATATCACATTTACACAAAAATAACGCACTTTATGTAGTAGATGTGTACTCACATTGTATTAACTATATGTTCTTCATCCACAGGTCCACACTTTGTGGAGTACCTTGACTTCACTGTGACCCCAGCATGTGATGTTCTGTTGAAATGCAGGGTAAGAGAAAATAAGAGTTGGAAAGTATATGTTTCATTGAAGAAAACAAAATTGTTTCATTTCCATTGTTTCCGTGTTATTTAACTCATTTTTAATGAGTTTTAATTAATGAATTTGTATCCAGATAGGAAACATCAAAGCAGAGACGGAGATTACTTGGCACAAAGATAACCTTGAGATTGAAGCCGATGATGATGATGCTAAGAAGATTGAGAGACAGGACGGCGCGTTGACCTTTAACATTGGAAAGGTCAGGCCACTAAATGGAGGTCACACCTTGTGGGTGGGCTTGATCTGAGCAGCAGAAAATGCTTTGTGACGCCACTATGCTTCCATTCCATTTCACCTAGAATAGATTCATCACTGGCTACTCTCAGACTCAAAATATGAAGCATCATTAAAACAAATGTGCACTGCTGTGGTGCAGTGAAAGCAGCATGTCACAGTGTGCAGTTAAAATAAGATTTAGATTATATTCAGTACAGGAAATATAGAGAATATTTTTTAAGCAGAAATATTATTATGAATGGGCCTATAGTATATACTGTATATATATACATAACATAATGCTAAATTAGAATATTTGTCTTGGAATTCTTCAACACGTATGCCAGTATACAATATCTCAATATGCCTTGTGTGTTGAATTATAATACCTAAACATAATATTATTATTTTTATTTTATTTGCCCGATTTCTCGGGCCGCCTTAACAACTTTAAGCTGTGAAGTCTGGCTGACAATTCTAGGAAGCCGTTGAGTGTGAAACGTAACTGTAAATGTATGAACAGGAATGACAGAGAGGTTTGGAGTCATTGCATGAGCTCAGGAGAGGCAGCCATATCACTACCATTCCTGGCTGGCAGCCTCGCATTAACTGGCTTCTCTGTCTAATGCACAGTTTGTAGTTTACCAAGAGAAAGATAACTAAAAAAGTGAAAAAAGGAAACCTGCTACAGATGTTCCCACACCACCAAGAGCCAAACTTTGCTGCCATAAGTTGTAGCCTTTCACTCTGAATGCGTCTCCCCCGTGTCTTTTCTCTTTATGTCTTTAATTTAGCCTGCAGCATCCTGGACAGAAGAAAAGCTTGCTAGCTTCTCAGTTTTGTTTGTCTTACTGTCTGTCCCGTTTTGTCTGAGGACATTATCTGGATTCCCATCTGTGTTTTGAAAGGATGAAGGGAGTCTGTTGCTGTCTTTCGAATGCTAACGCTACTTGTAATTGAAACCCTAGATCTCCAAGAAGGATGCTGGTGTTTACATGGTCAAGCTAAGGGATCAGAGAGGGAAAGATCAGAGCACCTTTGATTTGACTGATGCAGGTACAGTAGTTGTTGTTGATTTAGATGCTATGCTTTCACAGCAAAAGTTGGTGTACATGTGTGTCAGTGTTTTAGTAGGAAAAACATAACTTAAACCATCAACCTGATCAGTTTCTGTCCTTTATTTCAGGCTACCAAGCTGTCATGAATGAGCTCTTCAGGGTGATTGGTGAGCCATGCATTAAACCATTCCTGGAGAGAGTGTAAAGTAATGTTCCAATGATTTCCATAAATTTTGTTTAGATATATGTACATGTCAATGGTCTGCAAACTACAATAAGCAATGAAAAATACACAACATTGACAGCTTTGTTATTACCTAGATGTATAGAGTTTTCTTCACATCCATGTGTTCTCATAGATCCAAACGTGTGTTTATTTCTACACAGCCAACTCATCCACTGAAATCAAGGTTGTCAGTACTGAGCATGGCATCATCCTGTCCTCCTGTGTCACGTATTATAACGAAGACCTCCGTGTTGGTTGGCTCCACAAGTACGTCAGTCCAGTCAATCCCTCAGAACCCCTGCCTCTTAATAATAATAGCCTACTTAATTGTTGTATGGTGATTGTGGTGGTTTCTCATTTTGGCACCGATGTTAATGGGTGTCCGTATCTTGAATCCCTGTTACACACGGATGTCTCTCATTCAGAGATGGTAAGATCGCCTCCTCTGAGAGGGTGAAATCTGGAGTCACAGGAGAGCAGCTTTGGCTGCGGATCACTGAACCCACTGAAAAAGACAAGGGGAAATATGCCATGGACATATTTGATGGGAAGACTGGAGTTAAAAGGGTATTTGATCTGTCTGGCAAAGGTGAGTAGGCATTTTAACTGCTGCAAATCTAAAAATTAAATAAAGTCTTCTTCATTATTCTGAGGTACAGTACTGTACACATAACCATAATATATCTGCGTTGTGGATCCATTACTCCACAATGTACGGACTACATACAGCACAGTATATACTTCCTTTGTTTCATTGTTATATCTGTGTGTCTTTTTGTACTAGTGAAACTGTGATTATGATGTTTTATTACAGTGTGGGAGGAGGCGTTTGAAGAATTCCAGAGGTTAAAGTAAGTTATTAACAAAGTAATTTGACCCAAGTCAGTGTTATGCAATTCTAGTGAATATTTATATCTGCATATGGAAAGAGGATGTTGACACAAAATGACAGTCACCACTCCTCTTTGTGTACCCATTTTGAGGCACACCACTAAAAATACACATCCTTACTTTGTGAAGCGCCAAAATAAATCTTACTCTCTCAGCCTTTTGTGGCATTATGAAAATTATTTTCACAACTATGTTCCTTCCGCAGGGCGGCAGCAATTGCAGAGAGAAGTGAGTTGTTATTTATGCTGTGGTTTCTCACAAGATATCACTTATTTTTCAGATGTACTGTAGATACTACTGTTTTATTTTTACAGTACTGTGTATTTGTGTATATATGTAGATAATGCAGTGGTGGGCTGTGCATTAAACACCTAGGCCTTCACTGATGTCCTACTTAGTCCGACTTCAATAGGTACCTCTCATAATACATTCATTTATGACACCACGTGACCACGGCAGGAGAAATAGTATACAGAAACACACTTACGCACTACTTTGTGTACAAAACGGGCTACAATGAATACATATCTACGTGGTACTGTCAAAACAAAAAAATCAAAGGGTATTTAAAATAAACTGTCAAAAAAGTTTTAATAAGTCCACATAGAATACAAGGCAAGCTTTAGCAAGATAACTAAATAGCAAAATCGCAGTTTAATATCAGAGAGACACCAACAAGATGACCGAAGG
>JAODUH010056788.1:0-18180 GCA_027564835.1 Typhlichthys subterraneus
GGCCTTATCCCTTTGGGTATTCCGCCCCTGTGACTTTCTTTGGAGGGCCTTATCCCTCACGGGTCTTTCACCCCTGTTGCTGTTATTATATGCAAAATTTATTTATTTATTTAATCGATATATTCGCTTTTTTGCCCTCCTGACATTATGGCATTTCCCTGGTTTTCCGCCGTTAGATGAATTGCCCAGTCCTTCTTCCGCACCTGGATTAGGCACTTTAAATGAAATGCTGTGTGATGATACCCCCCTCCCCCCGGATGAAAAGTGCACGATTGGTTCTACATTGTACGCTTGTGCTTGTGCGGGTCCACCTGCAGTTGAACCAGGTGTGTTTTGATGACGATGGCAGCAGCACCCCCCAAGACAGAATGACCCTCCCTCAGCTACAGAAACAGCTGCTGGAAGACTATGGTAGGAGTGTATTCTCTTTCTGTCTCAATCTCTCTCTCTCTGTCTCAATCTCTCTCTCTCTCTCTCCCCCCTGTATCTCTGACTCTCTCTCTCTCTCTCTGTCTCTATCTCTCTCTCTCTGTCTCAATCTCTCTCTCTCTCTTTCCCCCCCGTATCTCTGACTCTCTCTCTCGCTCTCTCTCTCTATCTCTCTCTCTCAATCTCTCACTCTCTCCCCCCGTATCTCTGACTCTCTCTCTCTCTCTCTCTCTCTCTCTGTCTCAATCTCTCTATCTCTCTGTCTCAATCTCGCTCTCTCTCTCCCCCTGTATCTCTCTCTCTGTCTCTATCTCTCTGCCTCTCTCTCTCTCCCCCTGTATCTCTCTCTCTGTCTCTATCTCTCTGCCTCTCTCTCTCCCCCTGTATCTCTCTCTCTGTCTGTATCTTTGTCTCTCTCACGCTCTCTCAAAATGCGAACATCCCATTTTGGATGTCAGGAGGTTTTTATGTGTTACGAGTAACTCTACTTTACATGACTCTGTTATATCTGAAAACTGTAGAACTTGACGTACTCTGAGCACTAGGGAAATAGTTTTTAACACTTCTATGATAATGGATGGAATGAATGGAAGTTAAGTGGAAGAGAGGCTTTAAGATGCACTACACTCTCCATTATGAGGACATAATGCACTCTTCCGTTCTCGCTCGGTCGGAGGGAGAACAGGCATAACATCATACGTTATCAGATAGACTTTGACGTTCACTCTTCGTTAATATAGCCTCGTCCAAATGCATCTTAAAATAAAAAAACCCACCACGCCATGGCAGCCTTCGACCTCCTCCTCCCACAAACATTGTAATTTCAGCAGGGGTCTATTTTCTGTTCTGCTCAGATAAGAATGCACACTTTGCGCTTTCTCTCTCACTCGCTTTCTCACTCTGTCATTCTCCCTCTCTTTCTCTCATTATCTCTCTCTCTCGTGCGCTTACTCGTTCTCTCTCCCTCCCTCTCACTCTCTCTCTCTCTCTCTCACTCCGTCTCCTCAGCGGGAGATAAATCCCAAAGCCTCAATCACTTTCTCTCTTCCTTTATTTCTTTGGTTGCCCGGCATCGCACTATTCTCAACGGTGGCGTAGAGAGCTCTCTCTCTCTCTCTCTTTCTCTCTCTCTCCCCCCCTCACACCCACTCTCTCCCTTCCCCCATCAACTGCAGTATCTCTTTAGCTCTCTTTTCAGTAACTTCATCGCTCTGTGTGTATTCCTTGGCCCCACCGCCTCCCCAACACACATTCACTTTTACCTGTACTCTTATTCTCTCTCTTCATCTTTCTCTCTTGCGTTCTTTTAAACTAAGTGGCTGGAAGTGGAAGATAAGGATATAAAATGGCCGACATGGGCTACCCTGTTCTACTCCTGACTGAAACAAAGTTTCCACAGGCGAAGGGATTAGGGATTTTTAATTAAAAAGTCACTTTGAAGACTAAGTACCTCTACGCAACAAAGAAACCGTTTTCTCATTATGCAAATTGTTGCTGTTATTATACGCAAAAAAGGAAAATTTCTACTAGTTTTGCTTGGTTTGGCATTTCCTGTCTGACGCCGAACCGAGTGTCTTTTTTGCCAGAGTGGACGCACTTGCATAATTTCAGCAAAGGCCTGACTGCACGGGCAAACATTGTTTTAGTCTCGCTGCCTCATTGCAATGTAACTGTGATGAATAATTTTGATTGGCTGTCTGCACATGATGGTGGACTGCGGCAGTAACGTCTGTCAACTGTTTGTCACTGCCAAATATAGAATGTTAAGTCTCTCTTAGCAGCTGTGTACATATTTCCATTAGTGTTGCCTTTCCTCCAGATTAAAGCACTGAGTGTCTCAGGTACTGTACGTACGTTAGCGAGTACAGCGGAAATGGAAACTCGACCAGATATTGTACATGGTGCCTTTTTATTTTATGTTGGATGTACCCAAATTGTCGCTGATCGCATAATCGGCACGTGGCACTGCCCTCTGACCATAATTTGCAGCACCGCAAGTTGGAGTGAAATTACGCCTAAAACGTAGGGTTGGAGGGAAAATATCGATACAGCATAATATCAGAATATTTCCCAAGGCAATACTGTATCAATACACGGACGCCAAGTTTCGCAATATATACATATATATATTGCACATGACAATTGAACTTGGTGTATACAATATTTCTGACATGTTCATCACAGTAAGTCAGCTTGAAAATCACATTTTGCAGCAATACAATTTATGTGAGATGAACAAACCAGTTTTCTTTTGGGGACATAATTTGAAGTTGGAAAAAGTAATAAATTGCAAAATATCGCAATATGTTTAAAATCGCAATAATATTGTATTGTGACATAAGTATTGTGATAATATCGTATTGTGGGGCCTAACGTGATTCCCACCACCTCATTCCCACATAAATAATGTCAGAACCTTTTCTACCTTTATTGTGACCCATGCTAATAGACTCCTGATCAAAAATACTGAGTGCTGTAATAAAAACAAAAGGTGCTTCAACAAAGTATTCGTTTAAGGGTGTGCACACTTATGCAACCAGGTTATTGGTAAGGTTTTTATTTTTCATTTTTCCCCCTGGAAGATTTCAGTTGGCTTTTAAATTGAATTGTTCAAATTATAGGGTCACATTAAAGGTGGAAAAAGTTCAGACATTTGATTTATCTTTGTCTAATTCTTTTACATGACAGACCTGGCATTTTAACAGGGGTGTGTAGACATTTTATATCCACTGTATATGCATGGAAATGTCATTGGATTGCATTTCCTGAACAGTGCCAATACACTTTTCAAGGTGTCCTTGAGCAGGATGGGTTATCGGGGAATGCCTGTCAGAAATTGCAGTATGATAAACAAACCTTCTCACAGTTTGAAAGCTCACCATCTGCCATGCAAATGCTTTTCTGCTCTAGTATTTATATACAGAATTTTGTATGACAGAATCGTGGGTCTCCAGGTAAAACAATCCGTTAAATCACCTAATTGTTTCTGATTCTAATGCCTTTTGTTTATTAAGGAAGTTCTGCCCGGTTTTAAATTGAAAAGATAATGAATACTGTATACAGTGGTGGTCTAGCCCTTTTTTAGTCTGTCAATAAATTGACCATACATGGATTGACTTTTCTTTTAAGATAAATGATAAAACAAAACAAACAAAAACTAGAAATGTGAAATTGCAGAAATTCAATTTTATATTTGATCTGCAATCCATAGTCTGTCAGCCTGAATGCATTATGGACCATTTACTGTCATGGATCTGTCGTGTGTTGGGTGCTAATATTTCATTTTCCTGTACTAATTGTATGGCCACACATTTGGAAAATCCACTAGTTGTATGTCCCGTCTCTCATTATTGTCCTATAGGGGAGTCCCATTTCTCCGCGAGCCAGCAGCCCTTCCTGTACTTCCAGGTATTGTTCCTGACGGCTCAGTTTGAGGCAGCCGTGGCCTTCCTGTTTCGCGTGGAGAGATTAAGGAGCCACGCAGTGCATGTCGCACTAGTGCTGTATGAGCTCCGCCTGTTGCTCAAGTCTTCAGGACAAAGTGCTCAGCTACGTGAGTGTATAGCCAGGAGGATACGTGACGTCCGTGCATGTGATAACGCCATGTAACCGTGGATACGCACCGTAGACACAGAGTGATTCAGCGTGAATGTAATCAATTGATTAACTTTTATTATTCTAATGATGGCTAATAATGTACTAATAGTATAATATGTTTTCAGTTTAGTCAGGTTTTTAAATGCACTTCAGACTAAATGTTGTGCGTGTACATCTCAATGTGGTAAAAAATGTATAGTAATAATATTTGCAGAATAATATCCATTTACATTTTGGAACAGAACAAGGAATTAAGTGAATGTCAATAACAATATACCCTTAGGTTGTTAATGTGAAATTGCCCAGTGGGATGGTAGACAAGACATAATTCATTGGTTAAAACTGTCCCGATATTGCAAGCTTTAGCCAACGATTGGTTGATGGTTTTCTACCTCAATAATGGTTTTCATTTGAGAGTAACCAGACTAGTATGCACAGTAAAGCTAAGCAGATATTGGCACCAATGCTTGCAATATCAGGTCAGTTTTAACCAGTCCATTTATGACGTTTGACCCTTTGTTCACTCTCACCTGACTGTTTTATTTTATTTTTGTTTATTTTGTATATATTTCTCAGATAAAAATGTATTATTATAGTATATATATTTCATCAAACTGTTTTATTTCAATGTATTTGCAATGTAAGATGTCCTTGAGTGTTTAGAAAGGCATCCCAAATTAAATGTATTATTAGTATTTACTAATTCCAATAAAGATCCCTTTACCACCATATTGCTGATGTATGTTTTGTCGTACTTCACAGTGAGTCAAGAAGCAGGTGACCCTCCCATGGTGCGACGGCTCAACTTCATCAGGCTCCTGATGCTCTACACTCGCAAGTTCGAGTCCTCCGACCCACGGGAAGCACTGCAGTATTTCTACTTCCTGAGGTAAGTACTCACGCTCACCCAGGACCACTCTCAATGGTATTACATTTTGTCTTACTAAATCTATTGGTACTTACATGAGTAGTGCTGAAATATCGCATTCATTTTCATGTTGTATATCACTGCTGGCTGTCCCTTTTACACAGACATCATTCTGATGACCTGTTTTGCCTTATCTTATCCCTATAGCTCATGGAAATTCTTTCATCTGTTTCTATAGCAGGCATATATCTCGGCAGGCAGGCAAATCGTAGAGAGAGAATAACTCACAAACTGCATTTGTAACAGGGTGCAAGGCTAACAGGCCTGCGATCCCTTCACTAGCACTAATCAGTGTTTGTCTAGCAGGCATACATCTCGGCAGGCAGGCAAATCGTAGAGAGAGAATAACTCACAAACTGCGTTTGTAACAGGGTGCAAGGCTAACAGGCCTGCGATCCCTTCACTAGCACTAATCAGTGTTTGTCTAGCAGGCATATATCTCGGCAGGCAGGCAAATCGTAGAGAGAGAATAACTCACAAACTGCATTTGTAACAGGGTGCAAGGCTAACAGGCCTGCGATCCCTTCACTAGCACTAATCAGTGTTTGTCTAGCAGGTATACATCTCGGCAGGCAGGCAAATCGTAGAGAGAGAATAACTCACAAACTGCGTTTGTAACAGGGTGCAAGGCTATCAGACCTGCGATCCCTTCACTAGCACTAATCAGTGTTTGTCTGTTCAGAAATGAAAAGGACAGCCAGGGAGAGAACATGTTCATGCGCTGCGTCAGCGAGCTTGTCATCGAGAGTCGTGAGGTGAGTCATCTGTCAGTAAACCCAGGAACGGAACACACTAAATGCACCATATTGCCAAAAGTATTGGGACACCCCTCCGAATCATTGAATTAAGGTGTTCCAATCACTTCCATGGCCACAGGTGTATAAATCAAACACCTAGGCATGCAGACTGCTTCTACAAACACTTGTGAACGAATGGGTCGCTCTCAGGAGGAGTGCTATTAGAATGTGGAAGCGATTGGGAACAACATAAATTCAGCCACGAAGTGGTAGGCACACATAAAATAACAAAGCGTTCCCAGCGCATGCTGAGGCGCACAGTGCGCAGAAGTGGCCAACTTTCTGCAGTCAATAGCTACAGACCTCCAAACGTTGTGTGGTCTTCGGATTAGCTAAAGAGCAGTCCGTAGAGAGCTTCATGGAATGGGTTTCCATGGCCGAGCAGCTGCATCCAAGCCTTACATCACCTAGTGCAATGCAAAGCGTTGGATGCAGTGGTGTAATGCACGCCACTACTGGACACTAGAGCAGTGAAGACAAGTTCTCTGGAGTGACGAATCACGCCTCTGTCTGGCAATCCGATGGACGAGTCTGGGTTCGGCTGTTGCTATGAGAACGGTACTTGACTGACTGCATTGTGCCAAGTGTATAGTTTGATTTAAGGTTGTTAGAAGCCTGATAACGACCCATTCATTTGAATCGGGTGTGTTGGAGCAGGGAGAGATCTAAAACATGCAGGGTGCGGCCCTCCAGGACCGGAGTTGAATAGCCCCGCTCTAGCCCCTTAATAATTATTTCTTATAGATACTGTGCACACAACTATCAATATCAATCCTTAGTTACAATAATAGGCAGACATTCCTCTGTACAGTATTTGCTGTATTTAGATGAAACATATCTATCATCTAAGTTAATGTTGGCCTTGTTTTCACTGTGCTTCCTCATGCTGACAGTTTGACATGCTATTGGGAAGACTTGAAAAGGATGGCAGTAGAAAGGTGGGTAACATGGATTATTCTCACTGTCTGTCTCTAGATTGTTTCATGGCATTTCTTCTACTTTTGTTTTCATTTACTATTATCTTCCCTCTGCCGTCAGCACATCTCAGTAGATATCGTATTTGTGACCTGCCGGTTACAAATCTCAGTCTATCACTGTGTGCACACGTGCTATTTAACAGCAGTCTTGCCAGTTTATTCAATTTTGCTACTTTCCAACTACTAGGGAATTTAAAAGAATACTCTGATTTTTCTTCAACAGCTGTTATGTTCCTCATCCTCTCTCCTAACATCATCATGACTTAATTGTGTTACATTTCATATTATATACTGTATATATATATATAGATATACACATTTCATATTGTCACGCCTTTTATTTATTAACGGCTATTAAGATAAACCATTCATAACACTTAATATTCTTTTGACATTGTGCTGCCCTACGATATTTATGTTTAGATGATAAAAATGTGCGTAAATTGAATGGTTTCAATTGACCTTTCTCTGCTGAATGATGAGCCTCATGCTGGAGTTAAGGGTGTCTGCATTACACAGACTGGACTAAACATTACAGTTCACAGACTGGACAACAGCTTCTTTATTTTACAAACCGCAGCCATCTTATTTTTATGCCCGTTTCTTTTTACAAGGTGTTTATTTCTTTTGTTAATGTCACTTAACGTAAGCTGCCATGAAGGTGATTGTGTCTGGTGTGGTCTCTGCAGCCCGGGGTCATCGACAAGTTTGCTGGAGACACCACAGCCATCATCAGCAAAGTGGCTCTCGAGGCTGAGAACAAGGGCTTGTTTGAGGAAGCTGTTAAGCTCTACGAGCTCGCCAAGGTAAAAAACATCACCGCGCTCATTCTGTAGCACTGGCCCCCAATTTCCACCGGGCGCGTCCCTACTTCGTCACAGAGCACTCTTCAGTGCAAGTGAACCTCCAAAGCGTCCCAGAAGCAGCTCTCTGCTGGGCTCTGCAAAAAATAGGCGGGAAATATATATATTTGACTGAGACTGAGGCTTCTGAAGTCGACCAACTGCCGATCAGATAGAACTCGTAATTTCGGTTTTGTTTGTTGCTATGGAAACTCTGCAAAAAAAAAACAGCAAAGTCCCTCTGCTTCGGACACGCTGCCGGTGGGGCAGGATGCAGTGCAGATAACGGAGCAAGAATGGATCGCTGACGCGACGGAACAGAGACGCGCCCGGTGGAAATCAGGCGTTGCAGTACATCACACTTTTAATATGTCACTCACAATTATGTTTCTCGTTTGGCTCTATGCTACATAGTTAATAAAGTGGCTGTTTTAAGATTGCATCAATTTATTTATCTGTGTCTGTATGTGTGTGTGTGTATCTGTCTGTGTGTGTCTCTGTGTGTGTCTCTGTGTGTGTATCTGTGTGTGTTTGTGTCTGTGTGTGTCTCTGAAGAACCCCGATAAGGTATTGGAGTTGATGAACAAGTTGTTGAGTCCAGTTATCACCCAGGTCGGCACTCCGCAGTCCAACAAAGACAGGCTGAAAAACACCGCCCTGGCCATAGCTGAGAGGTACACAAGCAAACACAATACATATATATTGATGTGTTGGCTGTTACGTGTATGTATATACTGTACTGTATACAGCCACGGAAAAAATTTAAAAGACCACTGCACGTTCTTTAAAATGTAATAGTATTAATATAGTGTAAATGTATACAATATGACAATAATAGCAAAATTCTATGAAATACAAATCTAAAAATACATATATAACATAGAAGTTAACTAAACAAATCTGAGAAAATACATATATTACCTATAAGAGAAACTGCTGCATTACTCTCTTATTTTTTTCCCGCAGCTTACTGGTTTTCATTATTGTTTCTAAAATGGCATTTTTAAATGTGTCTCCTAATTCTAATTCCATGCATTGAGGTGAAACAAATGAGTTTAGTTAGCCAGTTAGCCGCACAATAGCCAACTGATGTGCCTTCAAGTCAAAAGTGCATTAGACGTATCAATATCTGTTCCACTGGTCTCTGTTCCAGGTACCGTTCTCAGAGCATAGCGGGAGATAAGTCACTGGACGGTACCTTCTACCTTCTTATAGACCTGATGACATTCTTTGACGAGTACCACGCAGGGCACATTGACAGAGCCTATGATGTGAGTTATATAATCGAGGGATAAGTGACTCTGTCACTTGTTACATTCTTGTTACGTTATCTTACCAATTGACTTCATTTGCTAGAGTGCATTCTCACACACTCATAATCTGTGTAAGTAAACGAATATACGTCTAACACGTGTATAGTTACGCTGCTACATTTGAACATGAACGTGTTTTAATACACATAAATACAATTTAATAACAGTAACAGACAGTACACTTTGCTATATCTGTGTGTTTGTAATAGGTGATGGAGCATTTGAAGCTCCTCCCTCTGAGTCAAGACACCGTGGAGGAGAGAGTAGCAGCTTTCAGAAACTTCAGTGATGAGGTGAGGCCAAAACGTAAACATTTTCTATATTTAGTTATTGTATATATGATTTATGGTAAACTTGAGACGGACTGTGGGCGCTGTCTAAACGTCCCACATTGCTTGATATGTTTTGCTACAGTTTACACTGACGCTGATTGTATTCCTTGCATGTATTTATTTATATTATGTTAGGTGTTTACGCGTGTCTCTCGCATATCTTTTCATTTTATGTAATATTTACACTATAGTAACAACGAGGGAGTTTGGAGTCCAACGTTCATTGCAAGGAATGAGGACCAGCCTCTCCCCTTTGTTTTTATACTGTGTGTATGAGAAATGATGCCTAGAATCACTCAAATTCTTCTACACATTTGTATAAACCTTATTATGTTGTTCTTATTGTATATTACAAATGATGCATCCTAGTCCTGAGTGTTTAAATGTCTATCTTCGGGTGTAGTTGTAATTCATCCATCTCTAAAGAGTATAGTTTACACATAAATAGCAGCATATTTACACAACCTCGCTTGAAGAAGAAGTGTTCATCTCTCTGAGACTCTCTGTCTGGTGTTTAAATCAAGCTCCCCTACCCTGCCTGTGTGTCCAGGTGCGTCACAACCTGTCCGAGGTCCTGCTGGCCACCATGAACATCCTGTTTAACCAGTACAAGCGCTTGAAGGGAGCGACCGCCGGCACACCCGGTCGACCACAGAGAGCTATAGAGGACAGGGACATGGTGAGGGAGGGGGGATTAATCACTAACTTTCATTAATTAAACCTTCAACGGTAGCCAAGGTTACACCGTAAACTTAATGGTTGTGGGCCTGAACGCTCATTGTTACTCATGGAAAATGCCGGCTTTTTTTTTTTACAGTGACATGTATCTTTTTTAACTGATTACTTGCGCGTTACTTTTCTGTGTAGAACTATGACCGAACGATTCGTGGAATTGCAGTTAAAGTAGGCATTTGAACAAAATAGCAGTTTGTCATTATAGTTGAAACACTGTTTCCTCCAACCACCACTCCTAACACACGTCAGACAGCCGCTTGTGGCTCAAAGTAAGATGAAGACGGCAGGAATATAGTTATGCCTTATCAGTATGGAATATGTCACTGTTGAGGTGTCGCAACCCCACTGGATAGACCTGTGTTTAACAGACTTTTAAAGTGCTCATTGTATTGCCTGGAAATTTGTTGTTTTATTTTATTTATATATATTTTTTTTATTTATTTTGTCCGGAGCATAATTTCTTTTTCTAGCATTATTTTAATTTCCTAGTTAGTAAATTTTAAATGCTCACTTCTTACATTAGTGTCCTGGGTGTTTTGGCATGATATTTAAATACTTTTAATGTGTGTGTGTTGTCACATTTATTTAATGGGATAAACCCCTTAAGATGTATCATCTCGTTTTCAAGGGGGTTCGAACATAAATTACAGAAATACAGAAAATACATACAGTACATAATCACATACACATATATACATAATTGAAAAAAATATTTATAGTAAAAAAAATAAATATAAACTAGGGATGGCACGGTCCAATTTTAATTAGTCCCAATACTGATACCTGCACTTTAAGTATTGGCCGATACCGAGTTCCGATTCCAGTGTTAAATTAAGCTGTATTCCTCAATATGACTGAGGAAGAGACTGGGAATCATGTTTTGTCTAAGGAGCCATCAGGCTTGAACATTGCTTTCCTAACTCTGTATAACATAATGTAACATGGCCTACAGTATATACTGTATATGAATATAATGAAATCTAATTACAGTGTTATACTTGATGTATGCATTAGTTTGAGTGGTTTGGTGACAGCCAATCTCTATTTTAGGACCTAGATCCATTTTAGAAACCTGCTGCTTATAGTGTGGCCTGGGTAGGTTCAGCCCCATAGGTCGGTTACAACTGTCCAATTGTCACAGATTCCGATCCAGCTATTCAAGTCAGTATCGGATCGATTTCTGATCTCAGTATCGTATCGGTGCCATCCCTAATACACACTACTAATTGGGTAAGAAGAGAAGCATAAGTTTTCCTCAAATAGTTCAGCTCTACAGTATTCTGTATCATACAGGATACTGTAGAGCTGAACTATTTCTAATTCCGTCCAGTACATGAACTACATAAAGAAACAGCGTCCTAGTGCAGTGAGAGTGCCTATGGTTTGCTATAGTAACAGTGCATTAATGTTCAGCGTGCTTCCTCTGCCATTTTGTTTCCTGACAGCAAATACGGAGCCAGGCCAGAGCCCTGATCACCTTCGCAGGGATGATCCCGTACAGAATGGCCGGTGACACCAATGCAAGACTGGTGCAGATGGAAGTCCTGATGAACTGAACACACACACACACAAACACACACACACACAGACAGTAACGCAAATCCTATGTTCGGATAATTGAGCACAAATTCCTAAACTTTTTCCTACTTTGATTTTGTACAGTTAACTCTGCCAATTTGTTTTCTCCTTCCCTTGCAACACATACAAATGCGTAGATACACTTTCCTACATCAACTGTGTGATTTCTGTCCTTGTTTTTTTTTTTTATACATTGTCCTCCATTTTGTTTTCAATATTTGTTGGGTTTTTCATTATTTGGAAATAAAATGTTTTCATTTTTAAGTTGTCCCTTTTGTTCCATCAATTCTGTTTACATTTAAGTTTCTTATCTAGTTCCTTTTTTACACCACATTAACATTTTGATACACAGCATTTAAGCAGTTGTTTCCCATCGTCTAACAGACAAACTTTCAAAGCGAAATGGTGCCATTTATGTTTGTTCAATATACAGACAGAGCAACCACTATATCCAAGGTAATGACATACTCTGTTACATTATGTTAGCTCATGTAACATTTGTAATAGTGTTGCCACATGTATTTGTCAAATATACAGACAGAGCAACCACTATAATATGCAAGATAATGACATACTCTCCCAGAGCTTTATGTTAGCTCTGGAAGCTCTTGTAGATTGTGACGCATGCCACGTCTGGGACAGATGGGCTGGCCTGGACATTGAAGGCCTAAGAGGTCCTCTGTGAGGATTTGCAATGGGAAAGTGGGGGGGGTGGGGGGGAGTTGACCCCCTTTTTTGTCTTTTTGCTAACAGATAGATGCAGAACAACAGTATACATATTAATAACACATTTGGTGTAGTGTACAGTAATATCATTTTCAATTGGTAATGTCTACTTAGATGAAATGGACCTTAACCACACATTTGTTTCCGACGCAAATTAAGATTTTATAAATCAAAACATTTCAGTCTGACCAGTGCTCTGTTCTGGAGCTGCCTTACCCAACATCTCCATCAGAATTCACTTGCCACTGTTGCCTTGGTAACAGTTATTTCTGTTTTGAAAGGTCAGAACTGTGGAAAGGAGAGTAATAACACAAGCAAAGATCTAGTCTCGGTGTCTGGGCACATGTGTGTATATTCTATTGGCCGGTTTCACAGACATGGATTAAGACTAGTCCAAGACTAAAATACATTTTCAATGAAGATCTCCATTGAAATATGTTCTTAGTCTTGGACTAGTCTTAATTCAGGTCTGAGAAACTGGGCCATTATGCCTTAGTGTAAGGATTGAAGGAGAGTATTTAATGTAGCCTAATCATTACTGTATGCATGAAGTGTATGGTGGCTATCTGTAATTATTATTATCAAGCTACTGTAGCAGCACAAACTATGTGCAGGTTGGAATAGTGTAGAGAATGAACTGAACTGGCAAGGATGTTGATACTTTCTTTACCTGGCTCTATAGCAGCTACCGCTCTCATAGCCTGGGTGTCGATGATGTGCTTTGACAGCTTTGGTGTAATAACCTCCTTTCTTTCTCCCTGGGACAGTCCGTCTTTGTGTGTGTGTGTGTGTGCGTGAGTACCTACTCTGTCAGACGATTACTAGCTTTCATGATGTGTGTGTGTGTGTGTGGGAGAGAGACTACCTACTCTGGCAGAAGACGTCCAGCTTCCATGATGTGTGTGTGCGTGAGAGCGGGAGAGCATAGCACTGCTCCGTCAGAAGACGACCATGGTGTGCGTGCTACAGCTGGTGTTGTGAATCAGGCCGATGACAGACGCCACTGACTACCCGGCTATTTCACAACACCAGGGTGGCCCCACACCCCTGACAACCACCTGACAACCACCTGAAGCTGTTCCGAAGACACCAGGAACACACCTCTTGTCTTCAATCATGTGTGTGTGTGTGTTGGAGTAATAAGCTATTGCATACATGGTATTTGGTATTTGTAAAGAGATTTGGGAGTCAATTAAAGTGAACCTGTAACACTTTGTTCAGCGAGAATGTTTGTTTTGTCACTATAGCTTATTGCCTTTATCTTTATTTACTGTAGAAATACAGTATTTAAAATCAGTATGCTCATATTCCAGACTATATAAAGCACTACAGCTCCCCTGTTGAGTTGGTCAATTTTCGACATTCATGACTGAATGGACCTCTTATTGAAGGACAGGCCATTTTAGATCTCAGCTTCTTACCAAAGGGCATCTGATATATGACTCCCCATGGGGGCCAGGCCACAGAGAAATACAGTATAAAGAAAAGAAAACAAGATACTGCTGTCCTGCATGACAAAAAAAAGTAAGTTTATATTTATTGTCACATGAACTGAATAACATTGCATCATCATAAGTGACATTGCCAAAAAGGTACATTTAAAATGTGCAACATACATATGAATGTAGGCTTTTTCCAATACAATGTATTAATATGTACTAATGTTCTTTCATCGTAATAGAAAATTAAGCTTGTCTTAATTTTTCTTTTATTTGTGTTTTGCACATTGTTTTTACAGCAGTCTGCCTGACATTCAGTAGCCAAGAAGGGCTCATCTTGGTAATAATGAACACTTCTGAACATGAGATAAGGGCCCATGTTCAGTAGCTATGCAAATAATCATGTCTTCAAACTCATAGTTCCTAGAATCTGCACACTTAACCCTGTTTTATTGTGTACAGAGCACAAGAAGTGGCTGCCATAGCCTCGCCCGTGCCATAGTCTTCCATGAAAAACTAAGCTAATTTCTCTGAAGGCTTTAATGAGAAACAGAATGAATTGGCACTCTCACCGCTACAGGCAATACAAGCTGCTCAATTGGCCAGAACCATAATTAACAGCCGTTTACAACTTTATTAGTCCTATACAACGCACTTCAAAAGCAAGGAAGTATGATACACAGTATAACAATTTGTTCAAACATTGTGTACAGAAAAAAGGGCCAAGGTCAATGTTGAATAAGTTGCTTGTTTGTTCGTTGAGCAAAAGATCCTTGCAGGTGTCACAGATATTGTCATTCTAAATTTGTTGAGGAAAACCTTCAATTATTGCTCCAAGGCTGATTCTAAATTCACAAAGCAACGTTTGATGTATGGATGCAGCATGGAGAGAATAAAATGTCTGAATACCAACAATAGTTGACAAAAATTCTTATCGCCCACATAGTTTTTAGTGCAATAGCAAGAAAACATGTTTCAAATTACAGTAGGTTTGGCCTGTATAGGGTAAAGCATAATAAATACATAAATACAGTTATTTATTTACAATACCCCTTTTTTCACATTATTATTGAAACTATAAAGTACACTACAAACAAGGCCATTTAACAGTAACTAAAATTAAAACAAAACATTACTATAACCCAGATTTGACCTGTCATGCAACATAATTATGCAAAATGTTCATTTTTTTACCCACATAACCTACGGTACAGTATATAACACTCACACATGTACAATACTAAAATATTAAATTATATATATATACAATTCCATTATTTATTACTACTTATTTTATTATACTTTTCATGTTTGTGTGTTTTGATGAGTCAAGTTGCACAAAGGTATTTCGATTATAGGCAGCATCATACCGTGTGTGAATATGTTTTTAGTCATACATTTTCCTGTCTCAAGAGAGATAACAGATATTAGAGACCTATCAATGGTTATGTCAAACACTCAGCTACAACTGCTACTACAGTTCCTTCAAAGGCATAAAATACACTGCCCTGACATCAATGGTATAAAGCAATACTAGCTAACATACCCAAGATATGTGTATGCCTCATTTCAACAAGTGACATGCTTGATGACAGGTTACTGTACTGTATTATTGTGGTTTATACTTATCTCCTCACAAAGGAACATAGCAATCGTATTTGCAGCTGCCAGCAGGTCATGCCTTCTGTGTGCTTCAAAAAGTCTCAGTCATCTTTTATTATCAAGACTTGGGACGGCAACAAAGGCTAAATTTAACCCACAGACAGACAGATGGTCATTATTTCCACAAATCATTTCTTGAGTATTTCCTTTAAGAAAGTTACAGGCCGAGGTGTCCTTGCCACACAGTCACATCAAGGTTATGTCCCTCTCTGGGTCGTTCTGTGTAAACAACAACGATTACAAGCTCCACTCTAACCAGAAGCAGCCCCCAGGGGATGAACACTCACTTATTCTAGCTAAGAGCCTAAATGGAAGCACAATACATATTACCACCTCTGCAGGCCAAAATCACCTGAAACCCAGCCTGACTGGAAGACATGCCATTCCACCCCAGCGTTGCGTAAGTTAACATTAATGATTCCCATAGGCGGTGTGGTGTGATCCTCATCCACCCTTGTTAAAAGGCATGCATATAAGGGACACTTTTTCAACAACGTTTCCCTCATTCGTGTTGGAATCCAGCCTGCGGAAGAGACGACCATTTATGTGTTCTGTTGGGACGTAACGCACAATACCCAGCAATGATGCAGCATCTGTCTGCCTGACAAACGGACTGTGTCTGTGACACAACACAACAGAGGCTCCCGCACTTCATCAGATCACACTCACACAGTGAAGTGAGTTTGAAACTGACCTTTATTTCCCCAATGGAGGGTCTCCACGTGTCACGCTTTAAGACCCAACTCACCCTGTCGACGCAACACGCCAAGCCGGACGAGCCCGGTTACTACAACCACAGCTTTGACCGCGACACCGTCCCGGCCCGCGGACCCGATGGCGTGACGGGCTACGAGACGCTGGACGCCCCGCCGCACTATGACTTCTACGCCAACACAGAGGTGTGGGGGAGACAGAGGCGCTTCAGGCCGTCGCTGTTTGAGCTTCATGCAAACCCCAAGGTATGGCCCCTGTACTGGTGATGTGGCTCTAGGGACCCGAGAAGGTGTACTTTATTACAGGGTTAGAATTAATAAGTAATATACAAGACATCAAATACATATAAAATGTCTGGAAACATTTTAGAGGATTATATCAAATATTTAAAATGGTCAATTGCTGTAATTATTTCAATAATAATTACCCAGTAATGTACCAGTAACAGTCTCTTCTAAAAATACCGGAACAAGACTAATTCCTTTTTTACAATGAAGACAATAGATTTTAAAATATAAATATTTACAGAACATGAGACAACATAAGATTTCCTGGTATTAGATGTGTACATTTAAAAAACTACTTAGAACATTGCAGCTTTTCTGCAAAAGTACTGAGATCACAAGCAAGTGGTCATCAGCAAACATTTGCATTTGTTTTGGGGAAGCTTTTCCAGGCATATACTGGATCAGCACCTGTCAGTTTTTGATTTGGGGAGGTTGTTTGGGTTGGTTTTTACCTTCATTATTTTCTTCTGCAGGTGAAATGGTGTTGGAAAGGCATGCTCAAAGTCTGGTGACTGACATTGGCCAGTCTAAAACATTTCACTTTTTGACCCAAAAAAAATGCTTTGTGTATGGCAATGTGTTTTGTGTCATGTTTTTCTGCATGATTCCTCCCATGCATTTCTCTATAAGTTTAGACATCTTTTGTACACTTCTGAATTCCTCCTGCATTTACCATTATGAGCTACATCATCAATAAACATGTGTGAGCTTTGAAACATTAGCATATTATTCACACTTTCACATCGATATGTTATCATCTGTTTATCTTGGTCTAATCCAGAGGTCTGCATCCTGCGGCTCCTTGGGCCCTTTAGAGTGGCTCCCTGTGGCTTTGACAAACATCATAGAACATAATCTAGATTATGCCCCCCCCCCCCCACCCCCCACCCCACCCCACACACACACACACACACACACACACACACACATGTAATATTTAGCCTGTGCCTTATGATTTCACCAGTGTCCAAATGGATCTAGTCCATTCACAATCGTGAGTGCACAGTAGCTCGGTATAGGCTATTATTTAGTATATATTGGCACCGAAGTGCTTGATTTTTCAAAAAGCTTTGCATTTTTGGAGGGCACTATATACTGCATATTAATTTATTAAATTATACTGCTGAGTGATATAAAAGGAAAAGCAGGGAATTACTAAATATTGTCTAAACAACAACAAAATATCCTGATATTCCTGACAATATATTACACCGAATAATAATCAAATTCTTAACCGGGAGATAAAAACAATGGCGCTGATTCAGGCAATGGTTCATGGACCCTGGGATCAGTTAATCTCTTGGATGTTAGTTTATAACGGATGGTATCAAATGACATTGTCGTCTGCTATTTACAAGCGACCAGTTCAATGAGTCCAGTACATCTTTGATGGGCCTTTGTGTCTGAAAGCATGTCTTAAAATAAGTCTACCATTCAGAGAACAAAGGTGTGTTTATTGCCTGTAAAATGAAAGGTGGCCTAGGTGGCTATATAAATGAAAACACTGAGTTGTTTCCTGTGAAGACATAGCAGGTTCTTAGAAAGTATAACATAGTTATCTTGGCATGATTGGTAAAACGTACTAGTCAGCAATTTGATGGAATTAATAGCAAATTCAAACTTCCTTGTTCCGTCACTTCCTACTGTCAGGCTTATGTCGTCTTTTAGTTTGCAGTTTGAAAGTTTTTTCAAAATGTCATCACAAATTTGTTTATTATGTTTCTTATGTATTTTAGTATCTATTTATTTCTGTAATATTTTGCATACTGTTGTGTCTAACTGCTGGCTTGCAGAACCCAAAACAAAATTCCTCAAGAGGACAAT
>JAODUH010056798.1:0-18178 GCA_027564835.1 Typhlichthys subterraneus
TATGTGTTCCAGTTAAAAGACGTGCGGCTGCGTTTTGAACCGTCTGGAGACGAGCAACAAGTGACCCACTGACCCCCACATACAGTGCATTAGAGTGGTTACAAAAGCGTGGATTACAGTCTAAAAAGTGCTTCCTTGGTATAATTGACTTGATTTTGGCCAATTGCCAACAGCCCTAATCTGTCTGTCCATCTTAAAGTCAATTTTCACCCCTAAATGTGTGATTGTTGGCTTGCAGTACTGAGCCAAGGGACAGATCAACAACGGGGGTCCCAGTTTTACCACCAAAAAACATAATCCCGTTGCATTAAAACTTAAAAAGTTAAAAGCCATCCACACCTTGATGTCGTCAATACACTCAAGTAATGGCCAGACAGTGTCATTCTTTTTTAAGGGCACATAAATCTGTATGTTAAAAATTCTTATGTAGAACACCTCCCCTCCCTTCCCTTTTCATGTAAAATGTCAGACAGCAGCAGCAAAATGTACTGTGCTTTAGTTCTTTATTCAGATTGATGCTGGCTACCCTGTATCACCCACCCAACACTGATAGGTGGTCATCGTACAGCTGCCATAAGAGTGGTGCCAGTTACAGCCCTGTAGCCCAAAGATGAGCTGTCAGCACTGTTCTTGATGGAACCACACCCCACTCTGTGCCTGCATGCCAAGTAGCCTGACTCTTAAAGACATAGGCTACAGTACATCTGAACAACATTTGAACAATTTGATGCTTATACTTGTGAGTGTCATAAGGGTCAAGTGGTGGTCTGGTCTCTGTGCTGTGTGTGAAAGTCTCTCAGACACAGCTGCGTCATGCAGCGTCTGCTCATTAGATAGCTTGTTTTTGTCTTCAGTAAGAACACCCTGTTCAGAAAGTACAGGTACCTACAGTGTAGTATACTATAAGGATCTGACAATATAAATGAAAGCAGCGACCACAGGTCTTCAGAAAATTAAAGGTGACTAATAATGGAATCCACTGGTTGTAACAGTCATGCTAGTAATATTTATTCTGGATCAGTTGGTCCACTGCTTGTTCTAGTCTGTTATTGTTGTTGTTGTTGTTGTTGTTGTTGTTGTTGTTGTTGTTTTTGTTGTTGTTGTTGTAAATAAATTATGATGTGTTTCTACTGTGACCCATCTCCAACCAGTGACATATTTCATAAGACATAAGTTACCTGGACCTTGCCTAAAATGCCAGTGTCCAGAACATATCCTGTTGTGTAAATATTATATCAATACACAATGTTAAACTCTACATAGGTTATAATTCATATGAAATATTGACCCCATTTGATTCATTAATTAGTGTGTGATGGGTCATTGTGGGTTATCAGGCCTGTATAGCAACATGCCACTGCTTATTGGAGACATCCTTTGCCACACAGCAATGGTCTACATTCCATCTACTGACTTAAACTGGTTGTTAAGGACAGCTACTGTACAGTAATGATATGTTCTGGATGGTTGACAGCTGTTTCCTGCACACACACACACACAAACACACAAACACACATACATAAGCAGTGGCGCAGGATATGTTTTTTTAGGTGGGGGGGATGAAAGTGTGAGGAAAAATGTCTCAACTTTTAAGCCTTTACAACTATGTTATTAAAACCAAATATGAGTGAAATCTGTCCCACCCGGGACTTGAACCCCACTCCCTCGCGCAATAGAGAAACACATTACAAGGTCGCCACTAGAAAGTTATTCTAGATAGCACCATCACATGTATTGAAGTGTTTGAGAGTAAGATTTATTTAATTTATGGTGCAACTGTCTTGACATCGTTACACATAGTTATGACAGACTAGACTACTACACTGGTCAACATGCCAACATGATCACTGGTCAACAACACATGCCATTATATACAGTATCTCCCTATTAAAAAAAGAAGCAAACCGCTCTGAAATATTCCCCTTCCAAGAACGGTCAATGTACAAACCTATGTTATGCGCAGGGGAATTGTCAAGCTTTTAGGGGAATTGCCGAAATGGTGCACGTTTTAGACTACACATGGTTTTACATCCTAAAAGGCTAAGAGGGGGGGTGTCATATTTGTTCGCTTTTCTGAACCCAAAAAAGCAAGAGGAGATACCAACATACACACAAGAACAGGACATCAAAGGTATGGTGTCTGATCCAAGACAAAAACTAACTTTACTGTATGGTACAGTAAAGTTAGTGTTGTGTGATTATGAGATCCAGATCGATGTGAGACAAATCCTGGTCCTAGCCTACATGTTTGTCATCCACATGATTTGTCAAGATCGTGCATTGAGACTGGTGGAATTATAAGATACTGTAGCTCTCAAAAGCATTTTGTCTTTCTGTGTGCATCTCTCCGATATTTCAGAACTATTATTTAAGAAATCTGCTATTATTTCCATTGGAATATATCTAACTGTTATCAAACACCATGAGCCTACATGCCAGGTGCAAATGGCTTACTTTACCGGCATGCCTATAGCAACAACCAAGGAGGGTGGGGCATTGAATAGTGGACTATAGTTGATTTGCCAATGCTGGTAGCCTTATGATGGTCATCAAAGTAGGCAAATAAATGTAATGTAACTCGTGTTATGATACATCGGACGTATTTAAAATATATATATATATATAATAATAATAATAATAATAATGTAAAACTCAAAAGTGGGGGGGATTATTTTGTTCTTTACAAAACTGGGTGGAATGTACCCCCATTACTGAGCCCCTGCACATACGCTACACATGCGCGCACGCAGACACACACATGTGCGCACATACACACACACACTCATGTCACATGTCTTAATGTTCTAGGAATATAGCCTGTCTGGAGTCAAAGCGTATATATAAAGACTTTAAGGTTATGTTTTATTTGGTTGTCTGCCTGACAGTGCTTGGATCTGCAGGAGTCACACTAATGTATTTGTGGATCCATAAGGTCAGACATTCTTTTGAGAAAAAGGTCACATATGTGGTGCCTGTTACAGGTAATGCTTGTCTTAACAGCAAAGTGCCTTGGAGCAAGGCACTGATGTCTGTCACTCTAAAGACTGCAGTGATGTGCAGATGTGCTTATTCCGATTTGATGTAAAACCAGACTTGCGTTTCTGTCACCTTAATTCAGTTCATCTTGTGTATACATGGTATGTTCCTGGATTGATGTGTGTTGCTCTGTCTGAATAATGACGTATGGATCCTGTAGCACAGCAGCTCTTAAAGGTACACTCCGAAATTGTGTTATGAGGTCCCGTGACAGAAGCTCAGAGAGGCGTGGAAGGGAACATGCTCTCAAGAGCTTTAGACTTAAACCTTCTGCTGGTTTCAAACACAAGGGTAAGGGTAATCCTGGAGGAGTGCCCCTTTAAACAGACTTAAAACCAGACAGGTTTTAAAGCAGTTTTTGTTTGCATTCTAGAAGTAAACCTCCACCTGGAAATAAGTGCATGACCCCCAATAAGCATTTAGTGACCCTGCGGTGGGTCCCTAACCCTACTTTGAGAACCCTGCTCTAGGGAGAGGCAGACAGAACCACCTCATGCTGCTTAAGAGGAATTACAGCTCTACATGTCATCGTCATTCATTTTAATCTCTCCCTAATCCAGCGGCTTCATTTTGCACAAAGAGAAGGGGGGCTTGGAAGGGGCCGGCGCTGAAGCAACACCATGACACACACCCTAAGCCAAGAGTGAGATGTTACAGTGCCCACACTGGGAATTTTAATCCCCTCATTTCAAAGCTTCAGTCTAATGTTAGACTAATGAACCATCGTATTTCATTAGATCACATGGAATAAATATGACTTCTTTGCTTTGTGTGAACAGGTGACAGGATTGGATTAGTGCTGGCTTGTGTATATTATTATTATTATTATTATTATTGTATAATTGGTGATAACTATAGACAATGTAAGGGTTGTTTTGGTGGCTTCTAACATATGGATAGCTTTCACAGGAACACCACATGATACATAATAACCTATTAGACACTAAAACCGATGGGAAAAGACAGACAATAGAAAATATACAGATTTGGATGTTTACCTCAGGTATTCAGGCTTGCTAGTACAGAAAATTGTTATACTAAACTGACAACAATCTGTAAATGTGTGTTTCTATTCACGATATGATGTCGCATAATTGATATGATATATCCCCATTGTCAACATATATCATAAATCACCCATATATTTTCCGGTTGAGATTTCACACAAAGCTATACAGTATCTGCTGCAGAGAAGAGTCCTTATTTAAGCATATCTATTTTAAGGGTCATACAAAAGTACAACTCACCACCCTTGTCTTTGTATTCATCACAGGATAAAATGTGAACATTGTACAAGTGAAGAAAAGAACTGTAGTTTGCATAACTGTGGTGCCATGTGTTTTTACCAATCAGCGATCAGTGGCAACCAAACATGTTTCTGATTAATGTCTCTATAACTATCTTTACCTCAAAGGTTGTTAGGTCTGCAGAGTGGGCCTTGCATTGCCACACACACACACACACATACGCACAGACAGTGCTCTTTCTAATACCATCCAATGAGATTGAGGAGGCATTCAGACATTCAAGCGACACTTCAGTACAGGATACAGGTTGGGTCAGTGGACTCCACATGACACACGCACACACGCACACACACACACGCACACGCACGCACACACACTCACAGTGTGGTAGGGTCAAACTGTTCTGTAAGCATAGTATGGATTTTCCTCTATATAATCCATACTTAGGCCACTGTAGGTCTTGTCCATTCCTGATGTGTCATCATTTGTACATCAGAGAATGTGTTGACAGTAATAAGGCGCTTGCTGGGGATTATGTTACGGTATCCATAAAGGTCTGGTAGTCATTTGCATGGTACCTGCTCAAAGGGCCTCTTTTCATGTAGAAAGCTCACAAGTGTGGCACGCAGGCTATTAACATAAAGCACATTTACTTGTTAAGCTTTTACTTTTTTGTTTAGCTTGTTGATATTTCACATTGTGCAGTAACTAACAATTATGTTCTTGAGTAATATGTCATTAACAATTTCATTTTATGTTATCAAAAGCACACAGCCATAATGAAATGGTTTCATAATAGAAAGCAAATGCATTCATATTTTGGTAAAGTTGTAAAAGCCATATAGGCAATGATGGTACATCACTTATTCAATTAACTAATTAATTCATTAATTTACTGTTGTAAATATTTCCTATTGGTTATTCTATTCATTATTTCACCCCTAGTTTCACACATTTGCTTTGCGACCTCACAATACTCTTTTTGAGATTGAACGAGTCATGAGGAGCATTCAAATATCACTAGCAATGGTCAATTAAAGCATGCAGCAGATGGCCCTGTCAACAGACGAGTGTATGACAGCTTGGAAAATGACCATCGCTAGGCTGGTTTGCTGCCTGTCAGTCTATCGGCTACAGATGCAAAGACCCAATGGATATGCCCCTCCCTCACAAAAGTTAAATATCTGTATAGTTTATTGTACAGTATTGTCTTGTGTTTGAAGTTTACCGTAGTGTCCACTTTGGCCAAGTTTAACTGCTGCTTCTCAAACTTTAAATATCCCTATTAATTAACATACTCATCTCTAAACACACACTTTTTTGTGCACAGTTGTATTTTTCACAAACAGTGAGGTAAGGTTGAACGTTGTGGTTCAGGGTCTGTTATAACACAATTAAGATCTTTACCTTTATCCCCCAAATAAACAAAGATCTCTGCGTCTTTAGAAACCTTTGAAAAGTGCTCTGAATGAGGAATGCCCTTTCCAAGATGGCCAGGTTCAGAATAGTGGGTGATGTATCTATTGCCTTTACATACAACACATATAGAAATACAGTAGGTCATACAATAATAAAATAGTGGAACCTTTTGTCCAGATGTTGAGTTCTTGGAATGGCATTGTGTGTAGCTGGCTGGTTGGCAGAGAGGGATGTCATTATGGTTTTCTGATGTAAGCGGTAGTGGTTGCGGAGGGAGCTAGTTCCATAGTTAGGATGTAGCTCCACTAGGGTTATGAAATCTGAAATGTGGATGTGACTTCACTGACTGGAAAGAATGTTCTCTCTCTCTCTCTCTCTTTCTCTCTCTCTCTAATTAACTGGAGTACATAATTTCCTATTTAACTGCAGTTACGTCTAAAGCATAGCGTGACGCGTTATATAATCATGTCAATTTGCCATGTTGCTATATTTTCCAAATGTACTGTAAGAATGTGAAATGTACAATGTAGACTACTGCACATGCAGTGCCTTATGCAGTTTTATGTAAGTTATGTAATTTTTAAGGAAAGTTTGATGTAAATGTATTAGCACCGCATTCATGACAAACGCTTTTAAATTGAAGGTTTCCAGACAGCTGCAAAGTCAAACTAGAGCTCATAAAATCTGAATAATATGGAGGCTACTCCGCTGCAGCATGACTAAAGTATCCCATTCAGATGTATTTTAAACTCAAATCTGCATTATTTTATGTTGAATAATAGTTTGTTTAATATGTAGGCAACATTGCAAACCTATTTATTTATCTGAAAGAATATGTAAAAGTAAATGTCACACAGTTAATCTCCTAATATTGTGCACATAAACCAATGTAGCTATATGAACCATTAAAGCTAAAAGGTTTCTGAGACAGTTGTTTGTATTTTCTTGCATTCAGGTATCCTCTGTCCATTTTGAACTAAACTACATTAGAGGAAAAGGAAATGGCTTTGTTTAATCCAATTAGAGCAATCTGTATTGAATTTACCCATTTGACTGCCATGTTTGTATACAAATTCTATATGTTGTTTTATATCAATAAATCCCTCTATGGGTCGCAGTTCATGTCATGCAGCAAAATGAATGGCCTCACTTGAGGCGGTGCAGGTCATTTGTGGAAGTGAATGTGAAACACTTGCTGTAAGGGGGAGATGTGCATGGCTGTATGCTCTGCACTTTCTGTTTAAGACAAACAGTGGCAGTTGAAGCTGAGATCAGTGTTGAGATAGCATCCTGGTGATGTCATTAGCTTTCAGCAGTTCCCTCTCTCTCGTGAATGCAGCTAATTCAATTGCATAAATGTACAAGCTGGACAGCACTGGACAGGTCCAGGTCCAGGAGGCAAATTAGATTAGTCTTTTGCATTGCTGTACATATATCATATTTCCACATTGTGAATTTGTGCATGGACAAACTATACAGAAACCTCTAAGAGCCATTAATACATTTATGTTGGAAAATTGATTGTCTATCTATAATCAGACCATGTACATTAAATATACAGTATCTTGTGTATTCCATATATACTGTTTAATCTTAAATATACAAAACGGCACTTTACACTTTGACGGCAGGAATTAATTAACTGTGATGTATAGGCCTACGGTACCTCAAAGTTGAAATGTGTTGGAATAGCGCTTTAGTTGAATAAACATTCAATATATTATACAAAAAGTGTTTCTTTATGAGAAAAACATTAATGTGAGAAACACTAATCCAGAGGATGTTGCCACATGCTGCTTGGCCCAAAATATTCTGTAAATGAATAGTTATTGTCTAGTGTCAAATATTCCGACTGTATCACATCACAAATATCATTGTAAAGTGAGTAAATCTGTAGGGATCTGCGCATGTGTGTTTAGGCATATATGTACGAACATTAGAGATCACGCTACATTCTGATTGGTTGTTTCAGATTGTGTCATTACCGGACAGCTAAGGCCTGGGAGCAGGCTTTGTGCTTGGTGGACATTTGACCTCCTCCCTCCTTACCTTTACAACAGCATCAAGTGTAATATGGGCTGGCGATTTGTCTTCTCTCTACTCAAGCACAGAGGTCACTCATTGTTCCCCCATGCTGGATGGCTATGCTAAATTCCAACACAAAAGCTGCCATAAAAGCACGGCCGTTTGCAGAGGAGAGGCCGGCCTGTTTGCACTTCGTGAAAAGGCTCTGAATGGCGTCTGGTTCGGTGAATATCTGGCCACATCGACATTGTCTACGCTCATTCTGTCAGGTTGAATAGCTTGCTGCTGAAGATAATTGCAAATGTTTATTACCAAAAGGGAAGGCGATTGCTCAAGCAGGAGGAAATGGGCTGAATGTGGGGTTTGAGAAGACAGTTTCCTCATTAATCACACTATTACAGTGCAGGGACTTTCCTCATTTCAGTTACTCAGCCCCTAAGGTCCACAGAAGTATAGTTTGTGTTGCCAGATATAGAACGTTCTTCACGCTGCATATGCAGAGGAGTCGTTTCCATTGCGGCATTTTACATCTGCAGCCACGAGGAAAAGTGTTTGGGCAGCCAGAGGGCTCAAGCAATTATTCATGGAATTATAATAGGTTCTGTTGGATTTTAATAAAGTTGTTTGTTTCGACTGTTCTACTGCAATGCTAATGCAGGACCATGTCAGCCACATCAAAGTGGCACAATATAAAAAGATAGCCAGCAAACCATTAATGTCCATGGTTGTATAGACATGTGTCACCATTTGGCCTGTACAGTCTGATGTACACGTGTGTTTGCTAAATGCGTCTCAACGTCTTGGAGAGTGCGTCCTTTCACTTAATGTCCTCTTGTGCTTGACGCTGGGCTCCAAGCGCCTGCTTTGTGACTGTCTGAGCACCCCTGTAGCGCCAGCAGACAGCCTGTGACGTCATCGGGGTTTTGTGCAGGGGTCAGTGACGCCAGTCAGCAAGGCTTCTATGTGACTCTCTCAACTGCCGGCCTTTCACATAGAAAGGGCCTGGGCACAATGGGGCGCAGTTACAGCTATTCATTCAGCCTTGCTGAGAGACTGTGCTCTATTGAAGCACACAACTGTGTGTGCTAGCTAGGCTCCACACCGCGGCGCAGCCATGGATCTGCTGTCAAGCTCTTTTGTCATGGTAACTTTAGAAAGGAGGCATAAAACCTGTTGACAGCCCGCTGCCGCACTAAATGTGCCCCGGCTGGCCACATGTGTCACATGGCCAGGCAGGGTCTACACATCCTTGTGTTGTTGTCTCTGGGTCCTCGAACTTCTGCCACTGCTTTCAGAACAGTCAATATGAGCTGTGGCACAACTGGAGAAGCTCAGCGGACAAATGTGCAGTCGTACACTGTTTGCACCTGCTGGCTTTATGACTGACAGGAAGCATATTTGTGTTCATGATGCTAAAGAACGGATATGCAAGGGCCATTTACGTTTGACTTTAAATAAACTGACATTGTTACCATGGCCCCCATAAATACATGGTGTACACAGTCATGTATGAGTGTGTGCACTAAGGTTATAATGAGTGTGTGCAGTCTTGCAGTCTGAGCTGGAAAATGTAATTGGAGGTTGTAAATGCATTGACCTTTAATTTTTGTTTTCTATCACAAATTAAACTGCTCATAGTCCATCTTTGCAATATAATGTATAGGCTATTTATTCAGGTACATTTGTAATGTGTGTGTGTGTGTGTGTATGTGTGTGTAATTTTATGCTATTTTGGCATCAAATTTCACACATCTCTCTTGTTCTGTCTTGATTATTAATCTGAATGAGACCAACCTGGTTAAATAAAATGTAAATAAAATAAAAATATATATTTTTTTTACATGAGTCAAGACCATACAATGTAAATGCATGACATAGAAACAAAAGATAAATCAATACAAATCAACTTGTGTCCCCCAAGGGGAACCTCACGCTGAGAACAGCTTAATTGATGCCTGTGGGCCCATAGGAGGATAAGCAGACCCTGAGCATCCTGTTCTCTGCAGATAACAAGCCTCCCTGAGGCCTCTAGAGGAGAGCAGATGCTGTCTCAGGTGGCTTTGTATTGGAATTAACTGCTACATGTAACCAGTTCACTAGCTACTATGCATTGGTCTGGCCATGCACAAAGCAATTAGTACAGTTTCCCATAGCGACTCACATGCAGTATGTGTGGTCAGCTCTAGCTCAAGGACATGGCATCCAACCCAGAAACTTTCCCAGCACATTTTAATCTAACTAATCTGTGTTCAGTTGAATCAACTCATACAGCACATGGTTTATACCTCAACATGTTGAGCTTTTCATGTCCTGGAGTGAGAAAATAGGGCCTCAGTCATTTAATAGATAACAAAATATGTCATTTGTGTTGATTCCTGCATGCATTTTTTTCTTACGATGTCTCCACGGCAGTGGAAGAACAATGTGTTCACGTGCGTGATAGCAGTGAGATATTTCAGTGGCATTTAGGCATGCACTTGCAGACTAAGTCATTATCCCCGTGTCAACAGTCTCCAGCTTGGCTCTTCCTCTCACAGGTCAGCTGCTTGGTGGACGATCTCACACACACACACACACACACACACACACACACACACACACACACGCGCACACACACACACACACAGACTTGGTTTTACTATCTCCTCTGGTGTGTGTGGAGTTGTATGGGTGTATGTAGGCTGGGGCCTACACACTCTCTTCCTCAGCCCATCAGGTGTGTGTGTGTGTGCGTGTATCTCTTCCTCTGCTTCAGGTCCAGTGCTTTCATTTAGTGTCTCTGTGTTTATGGCCCTGAGCATCTGTTGCCACGCGGGGGCCCAATGTGTACCAGCGGCCCTTAACACAGTCTGCAGGAGCAGAGCTGCATGAAATGAGGTTTCTATTGACACTGGTTGTGAGATGATGTCGTTTCCATCGAGCGTGAAGCCCTGGCCTCCTCTCCTCTCCCATTCTGAATGAGAGTTTAACATCACACATGACTGCATGCTGGAGTGAAACAGCTTCACTATGTTGATGATGGCTATTCAAGCCTTGGAAAAATGCTATTTTTATTTCTCAAAGCTTTATTGTGCTGTATGGTTTGTAGGATGGAACGAAACCTATATGCTCTTTCATAAAAAACATACATCAGAGCTTTTGCAATAGATTGTTTAAACACATTCTAAACCACAACCATGTACCCAGAGTTATATATCAGCAAACACATACACGTACGCACTTTATTGACTGTATATTGACCTGCGTAACATGAGATATTATTTGAGTTTACACAGTTTGGCATATGACGGACTGGACATGTTGTGTGACTTTATCCTGCAGTGAAAGCTCCTTTCTGTTCTAAATGAATGATTGACTCTCTAATATTCTCTTTTAATGTCAAAGGATATTCTATGGCCTAGCATAGACAGCATGTGAGTGTGCGCGTGTGCGTGTGTGTGTGCGTGCGAGCGAGCGAGAGTGTAATCTTCTAGCAGTGTTTCATTCTGACATGGCTGTTCCTTTCTCTGGCTCTGCACAGGGTCTCTGGCTGGCCCAGTGTGACCGGGTCCACACCGGGTGCTGTTTGGATACTTCACAACGTCTCTGGCTGCCATTTCCTCCTCACCCTGTCCTCCCCATGAGCACTGGCTCCGCCAGCCAGCCACAGCCTTGTTACTCCGAGCCTCTGAAGACAGCAGGACAGTAGCTGGCAAAGGATCAATCAACCCTGCCTGCCAACACCCTACAGGAGATAGAGAACCCAGACAAAAGGAGCAGGGAGAAGGGGGGAGAGGGGGAGAGGAGGGGGAGGGAGGGAGGGAGGGGAAGAGAACACCGAAGAGAGAGAGAGAGAGAGAGAGAGAGAGAGAGAGAGAGAGAGAGAGAGAGAGAGGCAAGAGTGTGGGACCACAGCGACGGAGCGGGGAGAGCTCTGAGCTGCATGAGAACGGCCACATTTAAGATGCCGCGCAAAGAGGACAACACAAGATTTCCTTGACGGCCAGAGGGAACAGCTGTCACAACTGGACGCACGCACGCACACACGCACGCACGCACGCACGCACACAGTAGACGGAGTGTGTGGAGTGTTCACTCACCTGCTATGCCCGTGTGAGATCCGTCGGCCATGCCAGCCAAAGGGAAGTACCTGCTGAATGACCAGCAACCCAAACATGAGGCTCTGTACCGCAAGTTCTCCTGCATCAACCAGTACCAACCCCTGGTTCTGCTGCTGGGCCTGTCCATAGTCTCCTGCATGGTTCTCCTCATCCTCTTCTTTGCCCTGGAGTTGGTGAGTACTTTTCCGGATGGGGTTGTGTTCTTTGTGTGCAGCCGCTGGTGACATTGTCGCTGTGCATTTATTGATGTTATTTACGCTCTGTGTGTTTACTCATATCAGGCCTATGGAGGTCGACAGGTGTTTGAGATAACACTGGCCTTTTTGGACAGCTGTCTTGGTGTGTACACACTGTTTGGTGTGCACACACCCGGTTCATAGGATTTGTGACTCGGCAAAGTGTAATGATTGCAGCTTGTGTCTGCCTGCCTTCAACACAAGAGGTATACTCGGCCAGCTCTCTCAAACACCTCTCTGGTTTTATAGTCATTTTGAGACTGCATGGTGTGTTAAGACACAGCCTTTATAAACCTAGCATGATTCACTGTTTGTGCACTTTATTGACACAGAGACCATCAGATAGCAGTTTGTATGGCTGAAACAAGAATAGAACCAAATAAAGTTTAGATTGTTTTACTCTTATTCAACTTGCAAATGTATAGATAGTTAAGGTAGAACATATAAACTTATTTGAACTTAAACAGACGTGTTGAACGGAACATAGACAGACACTAAAATATTAGTAGTAAATGGCATATATAATCTTATGATGATTCATCATATATACTGTCATATACCTCACCACTGGCTGCTCCATGAGTCTTTGGATGAAAACATCTGCTAAATGACCCAGCTGTAATTGGTTAATTCATTCATCTTTATATAGGTACAGTAGATACTACTATGTGGGGCTTGTTCAAAATCTTATACAGCCTATCCTCCATTAAAATAGGATGAAGGAGCAGAAAGAGGAGGTTTCTGTGCAGACAAGACAGGACAAAGCTGCGTAGTGTTGTCGCTGTAGTGATGTTTAGTGCAAGATGGACATCTAATTACACAAATACAGATATGTCAATCACGCCATCTTGGATGTGGTGTGCTTTAAAATACATCCAGCATTGGCTGTTATGTTTGGTGGAGCTGATTCTAAGCTATTGACTGGCATATTCAAATATATTGGGACTATATTAGCCATAAAAAGTTACTCTAATTTGTAAATGGTCTAAAATGTATGCACATTTTTACAAGGCAAGGCGCTTGACGTAATGACACCGATGCATTAAAATAAATGTACAGACAGGCAGTAACCACAAATAGTCTTGACAGAAATAAGCATCTAATAACATGTCATATATAACATAGTATGCAATTATGAAGTATAGCTAGCTTGGATGATGCAAATTGTGTGAAGCTTAGATGACACACTCACATACAATGCTAACTAGCCTTAATTAGATAAATCAGACCATCCCTGTCTGGCCACCTGGGGGTATGTTATCTTCTTGAGTTGAGTTGACATCTAATTGAAGGAGCTATGGAAGATGACCCAGTCATAAAGCCAGCACTTGTGTTTGATTATTAGCTGTAGCTGACACATTGTGAAGAGAGAACATTGTCTACTCAGGTACTATTTCTCTTGTTTTTCATTCATGAAGCGCAGTGCCACCTGACATCCAACTCAAATGTGTGTCAACAGTCAGTTGTTGTCGAGACGTACTTCTGATTAGTACATGCTGACCTTTGATGCTAGCTTTGACTCCACCCTAAAGGAATTGTTTGGGGACTACATGTTTTGTCTTTTCTAGTATTTTGTGATGTCATAAGGAAATTTGAGTTGGTATGAGAGTATGTGCGCATGTGTGTGTGTGTGTGTGTGGTTGTGTGTGCGGGCGCATGCAGGCGCATCCTTTAAACCCTGTGAGTGCGATGGGTCGGCAGCTGTTGCCAGAGCTTTGACAGACAGGAGAGGCTTCAGAGCTGATGGGTGTCGTTCTGTTAGTGTTGGCATGTTGACCAGCAGAGTGGAGCGGGTGGTGGGGTCTTTCCTCACTACTTCTTTTACAACTTTCTAATGGAAAATCACTCTTAACCTTCCTGCTATTGTGCTTCACATCCCCTCATCTAACACATCTTTGTTTGGTCCTTTGTCTGAAGAAACCTTTTGTTAGGGTGGCCCCATAACCATAGATACCTGCTGATGTTGGAAACACAACTCTCCATGAAAGGCTGGGCTCACTGTGCAGCTACTGTATGGAGGCAGGGGTGTCTTGTCAGCCTATGAAAGCATAGGGAAAGAGTTAGCAGGAGTAGGCTCTGAGACACTCAGTACTCACATGCATTCTCAGGTTCTAACCCAAACAGCTGTTTTTGTAATGCTCGTTTCAACCACAAGAGTGATTCCATACACAAGAGGAGTGTAACTAGATGCTCTCTCTCTTGCTCTCTCTCTCTCTCTCTCTCTCTCTCTCTCTCTCTCAGACTCAGATACATGCACACACAGGCACATACATGTACACATATCACTGTTAAGGAATGGTTCAGGCGGTATGTTGGGCAGGGACGTCGCCATAGATGTATTGAGTTGGGGCTAATTCATATTTTAGGCCTATCCTAACATATGAATTAGCCCCATCTCAATACATCTATCATAACAAATGACAGTGGGCATGAGATACAGTATAATCACTAATTAGGTAGATACAATGAGGTTTAGGTACAATGATATGGCCAGCAATGCAAACAATTATGTATACCAGAAAAAAATGTCTACCATGTGACCCTATGCGGGCTCCGCCCCCCATAGGGGAATATCTTTGACATTTTGTTGTATTAGAAATCCATGCCTATGGATTGGTAAACCATATGAACGCATAAGAATATGTACGCACACCTTGGTAAACAGTGTGCACTGCTTACTAATCTGTTCATATAGTTTTTCAATCCATGTGCACGGATTTTCAAATAAAAATGTTTTTTTATCACGTGACCCATGGGGGGGCTCCATAACAAACTGTTCAAGCTGTTTTCTTTTCAGCTGTTGGAAGTCCAAGAAGTGTCTTTGCTCTTCCTTATACAGTAATATCAGTGTCTAACATAAATGTAGTATGAGACAGTATGAGACAGATATACATTTAGCCAGCCACTGTACATATTTCCTAGACCCCACTAGAGTCTTAAGGGCTGGATATACTACCAAATGAGTGACCTCGCACAACGTGGTCGCGGAACCATCAGCTATTTCTGTATACAAAAGATTTGCTTTGTAATTAGTAATTAGTTATTATTTTTTACTATGATTTAAATGTGCACACATTGTTTCCCATGAACATTATTGGTGTAACTATGAGATGCACTGGGACGAAATATTTTAAATATGACATTTGTGAGCTGAGCAGGACATCCATTGCCGTCTGTAGTGGGCTTCAGCCTGTCGCACATGCACAGTCAGCGCACACATGTCTGGACAGAGACAGAGAGTTTGTGGAGAGTGTACACGGGTCTTTAGACCCCCATCCATTAACCTACAGTGACGTGCCTGATGTTGGAGCAGCAGCTTATTGTAAGTAGAAGTGCATAAGTAGGAATGAGCTGTGGGTTGCCATGAAGTCACCGTGAAATGATGTGCAGTGTCTCTCCCATCATGGATCATGGCTGAGGTGAATACAGGCTGACATCTTTTGACACTGTCCTTCTGCATTGAGTACAGTCTGTGGATGAACTAGGGCTGCTGCGAGTGTCACCGTTGAGCCACTAGTACAAGCTATAGGCTAAGAGCTGCTGAAGAGTTTTGGGGTACTGCAAAGCTAGTATAGGTACATTACTCAACTGCTTTATAGCAATGCCAGCACCCCACATTTCAGCCTCACCTCATTGCTGATGTTGGAAAATGTCCACAAAATGGGGGGCTATTGGGAGAGGGACAGAGAATGTTGTGAGCCTAAGAGAACTGCAGGGAGAGGAGTAGAGCAGATGTTGTGATGATGCTGATTTCAACAAGAAAGGTAATTCCAGGCGCAAATTGACAGTTTCGCAGTGTTGTACTAGAGAGCTGGCCTTTATCCTGCCGCCATGGCAACCAGGATGCTTGAAATGCAATGCAGAGATGGCCTTCTCTGGACGGAAAGCAGTTAGCACTGCGTAAAGCAGTTAGCACAGAGAGCTGCATTTCTCTCTCTCTCTCTCTCTCTCTCTCTCTCTCTCTCTCTCTCTCTCTCTATCTCTCTCTCTCTCTCTCTCTCTCTTACTCTCTCTCTCTCTCTCTCTCTCTCTCTACACATACCAGTACATTCACACACTCGCCCATACACTAAAGCAAATGCTGACAGCATATTGTTGCATGTGCCGACAACTACATATGTCTAGACATTTGCTCGAAGTCAAATGCAGACACACACAGAGGCACACTGTCTGGATTTTGCTTGAGTCATACTGTACAGTATTTGAATGAGGCAGCATAGTAGAGCAGACAGGAGATGCAGCGGAGACAGAAGTAAGCCTCAGTCATCTACATGAAGTCAGCCTCCCAGTGCACCTGTGAGAGTCTCACAATAGCCCAAACTAGCTAAAAGATCTCTTGAAAGGCACTGAATTAACAATATCAGATACAGTAAAGTATTTACAGCAGCCTATGTTTTTACAGTACAGTATACAAAGAATAGCGACAGTATATCCTTATTCATACATTATCACATGGACAAAGTGACTGAACCTCAGCTATTGCTGTATGTAAATACGTGTGCATAAAGTATTGTAGTATTTTGTTCTATGAAATAACTAATTGAGGGATAGTTGATGATGGTTTGTGTCAGAATTCATTTAGCAAAAAAATATGCATTATGTCCAAAAATACAATGTGCAGTTAGATTTTGCGCGCAGAGTAGCCGCCATTTTTCCACATTATGGTATGCAGCTGAAATAGTAAAGTAGCTGTGTTTAATACAGTATAATACCGGTGCGTGCTCTCAGTGTAATGTGTGCGTTTGTCTCCTGTCCACGCTGCAGAAAGCCGGGGACCACTGTGCCTTTGTGAGTGTGGTGAGCTGCAGCCTCTGCGTGTTTATCACCGTGTTTCTGCTGGTGTGTAAGGAGACCCTGACACAGCGATGGAGACGTCTGCTAGGCCTGGTGGTCTGGGCTACACACCTCACAATGGGCTACACCTTCATCTTCAGCCCGCCGTCAGTCATCCTGCCCTGGGACCAGGTCAGTTCAGCCTCCTACGTATAACTAAGGTGTGTTCAGAACTAAGGCGAACGTTTGGGGAGCTGGAGTTTTTTTTGAACACCACATTTGAACAATTTGCGTGAACATTCCAAAATTATCAGATTATCAGAAGTCACCCTTTGTCAAGCATCAATGTGTGTTGATCGTTTGCTCGCGTACGCAAACGTTTGCGGCAAACTGAAAGCTAACGGAAATCTGTCGCAAACGTTATGTTTATGCTATATTTGCTAATTCTGAACTCACTTCAGGTCTGGAAAAAACGGAAAATAAGTAGCCTGGTCACTAAGAGTAAAATCTGGCATTTGTCCATATTCAAATGATTGGAATGGCCCTATTTCCCTGAAGATAGCCTGACTAGATATGCCAAGAATGACCAGGATGTGGCATTTATGTTCAACATATAGGCAACATATAGGCAACATATAGTTCATGAGAGCGTTTTATTCGTTTCTTGTTCATTCCTATGATGTCATGTGGTTGACTGATTTAAGATTCCATTCTGCCCAGTGCAGATTGCAAATACATTTTTAATAGGTTAATTTGGATAATAAGTACACTTTTTAAATGGGATTGGTGCCAGTATTGTTTATATAAGTGAAAATACTACATTTGCATGTTTTATCCAAAACACATTACTACAATTACAAATATGTAGGTGTGGGTGTTGGAAAAGTGTATTTAAAATATACTTCACACCAGGGTTGGGCAGTAACTAGTTACTGTAATATTATAACTATTTCCAGTACATTTACATTTTTACATTTACATTTACGGCATTTGGCAGACGCTTTTATCCAAAGCGACTTACATTTAGTAAATTTGTCAGTAGTTGGACAGGTCGTATACCAGCAATTATAAGCAAACAATATTTTAAATAGAACAAGATGCAGCAAAATGTCATTATACCTATTACCACATAGTCAAACAGGTAAAGGCCTAGCTAATAAAGTGCTATATATATATATATATATTTTTTTTTTTTTGTGAGATAAGAGCATGAGAAGTGAGTGCAGGAGGATTAGGAGTGCTTAGAAGTGGCAAGGTCGCTTGTAAAGGTACCAAGGTGGATGGTGAAGAGATGTGTCTTGAGTCTCTTTCGGAAGATGGGTAGAGTTTCCGCAGTTCTGAC
>JAODUH010056809.1:0-18178 GCA_027564835.1 Typhlichthys subterraneus
TGCGCTCATCAGACATACAGACAGACAGACAGACCTACACGTATCTCTCTCTCTCTCTCTCTCTATCTCTCTCTCTCTCTCTTTCTCTCTCTGTGTTCCCATAGGCTGAGGTGTGCTCAGGGACGGTGGCTGAGGTCATCCAGTCAGTAGTGAACGGCGCAGACGGTTGCATCTTCTGCTTCGGCCACGTCAAGCTCGGTAAGCCCCTTCACTGGCCAGAGATTAGTCGAAATCCTTTGTTAGCCAGAGAAAACTCTCCAGCGCTCTTTGTTAGCGGCACTCGAAGGTCACAATTGGTTTAACGGATTCAGCGAGGTGAGTCAAGGAAAGTGAGATTAGAGGGGAGGAGGAATGGGTGGTGTGTGTGTGTGTGTGTGTGTGTGGTTGGTTGGGGGGAGTTTTCTAGGCTGTGGTCTGTAATTAAAATCTTTGTAATTGACCTGAGCAGCCCTTCCAGTTAGAGGGCCTGTTTTCCACAAGCTGTAATTCCTCACAGAATGAATAACAGAACGTGAGTCCTCGGCTCGCATTTTAATTGTTGCTCGGCTTCCACTGGAGTTCACCTCTGAACTTCCCAGCCAGCAACAGTTTGGCGTTTTCCTTTCAGCAGATATTCACGGCAAAACATCGCTGAATCCCTGTCTATTCTCTGGGCAATCCACATGCTTTTGCTGCACAGTGTGCTCAGAATTATTCATCTCACTTACCCAAGCGACTATTTCCATTTCCTGTCGGCTCCCCCAACCCCAGGCAAGACATACACCATGATTGGCAAGGACAGCTCGACCCAGAGCCTGGGCATCGTTCCCTGTGCCATCTCCTGGCTCTTCAAGCTCATCAACGAGCGCAAGGAGAAGACGGGCACGCGCTTCTCGGTGCGCGTGTCCGCCGTGGAGATCTTCGGGAAGGACGAGGAGCTGAAGGACCTGCTGTCCGAGGTGTCCACGGGAAGCCTGCAGGAGGGCCAGTCGCCGGGCATCTACCTGAGCGAGGACCCCATCTGTGGAACCCAGGTACGGAGACGCACCGTGCATCCACTTCTTCTTTGTTCTCTCATTGCCTCCTCCTCCTCTTCCTCTCTCTCTCTCTCTCTCTCTCTCTCTCTCTCTCTCTCTCTCTCTCTCTCTCTCTGGTATACTCGTTGTCTGGGTATTGATCTCATTCCCACTCATTCTCTGTATGACGTTCCTTCTGCCGGGTCTAAACTGTTTGTCTTTGTGTCAGGGTTCTTCTCTTCCTCTCATCTCCCAGTGCACTCCCTGGTCTGCCCGGCTCCCCGCTACCTGGCTGCCTAATCCCAGCATGCTATATTTCCACCACAGCTATCTGCACGCTTGTATTGGCTGTATTGAGCGGCTCTCTCCTTACCTTTGTATTGACTCTGCTGTCAGCGTCCATCAGCATCTATTAGCCCTGTGTTAGCGCTGGCCCTCTGGTGCACAATGGAGGTATTATTTGGGGGATGGGGGTATGAAGGCACTGACAGGTGTTGCCTTCAGATGTTGCTTTTCTCTTTTTTGTGTGGGGGGAGCCGTGTGGACCGGGACTTCAAAGGCTGCACAGGCTCCTGTGAAGCCCTCTGCTGTCTCTCCTCCTTCTCCTAGCAACCCCCCCCCCCCTCCCTGTACCCCTCCACCCCCATTGTAGCAACCAGGGGGCTGTGGTAGTAGCCCCTGGCTGTGGCTCCTCCATTACACGTCCTAATCCTCCTCCCTCTGCATGCATATCTACCCTCTTAATTGCCCGCGAGACCCAATCTAATAGCCAAAGCAATGCCTGCCTGGCTCCAATTATGTGCTTTCCCTCTTCTTCCCCTCTGTTTCTCATGGCCTGTGGGGTCCCGTGTGCCCGCTCTGACCCCGTTTGTTTCTACTCCCCCCCCCCCACACCGACCCCTCCTTCCCCTCTCACTCCCCCCCCCCCCTCCCACACAGCTGCAGAACCAGAGCGAGCTCCGCGCCCCGACGGCCGAGAGAGCGGCCATGTACCTGGACGCGGCGGCGGCGGCACGCAGCACCGACCGCCCGGGCGCCGGCGAGGACGAGCGGCGCAACTCCCACATGCTGTTCACGCTGCACGTCTACCAGTACCGCATGGAGAAGAGCGGCAAGGGAGGCAGTGAGTGCTTCCTACTTGGCTCTCCCGCTGACACGGAGAGGGGGCTAGCTAGGGGTTAGCGCTGCGCGTGCGCTGTGCATACGCAATAGCGGTGCTTTAGTCCACACTTAGAAGTCCACCAGCGCCCCAGAACTGAGAAGTAGCCAGCTAATCAGCCTAATAGTATTCAAGTAGATAATCACAATTTGATGCAGTGGTACTAATGACCACATTTTACCACTGTTGAGGGCTTTTCACACGCTCTCCGTCCCGCACCCTGCCACCCGCCCGCCTCTCATGTGAAAGGCAAATCTACTGCCCAGAGCGATGCGTCTCGTTTTGAGGTTACCATGAGAACATAACAGTAAACAAACCACGTAGATGAACCAAAAGATATATTTATTAACAGTACCTCAAAAGGTAAATATATTTTATCTCGGAGGCGGGCATTCTGCCTCCCAACACGCCCGCCTCGGCCGCCTAGCCTGCCCCCTTCTCATTGAAAACGAATTGAACACTAGCGAGTCCCTAGTCCCGAGGACTGCGCAGCGATACTGTTTTGAATTTGAAGTTAGCAAGAATGACTGACGATACCTTTAATGACGGTCTTCATTTGCGGAATAAAATAATTTAATCGTCTTTCTCTGATTATTGTCTTTGCACGGGTGACCTGCCTGTCAGAGCTAGTGTAATGATGCAGTGATTACATTGTGGACTTAATGGTAGAAAATGAATGAATGCATTAATGTAAAGTGAAAATCACTCTCAGATCTCCCATTAGGAATGCATGGGTGGATTCTGGCCTCTGTACGCAAGACACTTGTTTGTATGCATCTGTTGTGCTTATGCCAAGAGGGAATGACAATTTGAAGCACTTTGTAGTCTTGCTGACGAGCTAAATGCTGTTATTGCCTCTGGAACCCTCATTTTATGTTACAACCATATAGATAAAATAGAAAACAATTGGCTAGATTATTATTTTATTTATTCTGTTATGCCTTTTTAATATACGCATTGTTGTTCTGAGATGGAGGTTTACAAGTCTGGCAGGGATTTGAATGACTTTAGACTGGCTGTCTTACTCATGAATAAATCAGACACCAACACCAGTCAGTCACCAGTCTGGGCTGGGCGGGGTTCGCCAGCCAGCCCCATCGTCATGGCGCAAGGCGCTGACTTCAGCGAGGGGAGGGAGCGTCTGTTGCCGAGGTATAAACTCACCTGGTTCCTCCTCTGTGGCTGGCACAGTGTCAGGCGGACGCAGCCGACTTCACCTCATCGACCTGGGGAGCTGTGAGAGGGTCCTCAGTAAAAGCAGAGACGGCGGGGGAGGCTTGTGTCTTTCCCTTAACGCGCTGGGCAACGTCATCATGGCTTTAGCCAATGGAGCCAAGCACGTACCCTATAGGTGAGCGGCATTCTTCGTTCCTGTGTTTCTCAGTTGTTGCTTTGAAGATGTGTCCATATATGTAATCAAAATGTTTCGACAAGCCGCTGCATGTGAATTATCACGGGCCCCTTGTAGGTTTTCTGTGTGTCTGCAGAGGGAATGGCGTAATGTAACATTGTGGCAGCGGTATTACAGGAATATGGTTAGAAATGTTTATGTGTGTTATTTTCCCCTTTCATTTTCATTTTCCTTTCAAGCTATGGCACCACTTATTATACACCTGACGTCACTGTGCTGGCATAATAAGAAGTAACTACTGTACATGATGGACATGAATTACAGTATATTCTGCTTTGTCACAAAAAAAAAAAATAATTTTATGTTAGTTTTTTGTGTAATAATAATTTATCGTTTATTTGACATGTTCTTAAATTCTTAATTTAAGTTAATAACTTTTAACTTTTAACTTTTTATTTTATTTTAATTATGGTGTGAAACTTGTTCCGTGCATGCAAATGACGCCATGCGAACCTCTTCTAGGGACAGCAAGCTGACGATGTTACTGCAGGAGTCCCTGGGGAACATTAACTGCAGAACCACCATGATCGCACACATCTCCGACTCCCCCAGCAGCTACGCTGACTCGCTCAACACCATTCAGCTGGCCTCCCGCATTCACCGCATGAGGAAGAAGAAATCCAAGGTAACCTTATGACCCGATCAACACAATGATTAACATCAAGTTACAGCTACTAGTGATGCACTACAATGCAGTGGCATTAATAACATCATAATTATATAGTGACTTGTTTGTATTTAAATGTTGAAAGCAGACTAATTGCATTTTAATGTTACTTATAAGATTGTCATGGTAATTGCATCATTAATGTTCACATATAAAACATGCAAATATCAATCTATTCATCAATCTTGGAAAGTCTCTTTTGTAACTTTAGGACCATCAAATAAATGAGCATATGAATTGAGTCTGCAAATGGAAGGCTTCTAGTGTAATAATTTAGAGCTAGTATGTCAGCTTCTCAACACATTATCATGTAATCAATACCCCTGCCTACGGATGTATGTGATGCATTACTTTGGATTAGGGAAATACATGCTGCAGTTAATAAGGTGGAATGACAGCATTTATTTGTTTAGTATTGGTCGCAAGCATGCTTATAATGCAGCTCACATATAGCAATTCATATAATTGACATCAACTTTGCTGTGGCTATCGATGTGAACTTTTAACCTTTAGATAAATATTGACGGGTAATTTCAAAGGAATTTATATTTGCTTTGCAGATTGATTGCACCCTGAATCAATGTAGAGAGGAAGCCACTATAAATGAATAGAGCTAAAAATGGCTTTGTAAAATGTCAGGCTAAATTGTTTTAAGGATTTAAAAGTATCTTTTTTTAACCACCAATCAAAAATGCATCTCCTCCATTTTCTCTCTCTCTCTCTCTCTCTCTCTCTCTCTCTCTCTCTCTCTCTCTCTCTCTCCCTCTCTCTCTCTCTCTCTGTGTGTCTTTCAGCCACCTCCTTCACAGGCTAGCCACTCGGCATGCATGCCCTGTCCGTTGAACCTCCCTCTCTCTCTCTCTCTCTCTTCCTCACGCTCTGTCTCTCTCTCTCTCTCTTTCTATCTCTCTCAGACACACACACACACACACACACACACACACACACACAGGACCGGTGACTCCTCGAAAACACTCTTTAAAAAAACAGACTCTTTCACCTCTTGTTCGTATTCGTATCTCTGTTATTTCCTGACAACCCTCTCCTCCTCCTCTTCCCCTCACCCCTTCCCCAGGCAGATCACCTCTGACAATAGACTCACCCCCCCCCCTCCCCCATCCATCCCGTGGCCCTGGAGCGAAAGAGAGCGAGCGGCAGGGGTGAGAGATATCGTGTTTCTCGCGGCACAATTGCTAACAATGGAAATTCAATCAGGAAATGGAGAGCACACGGCAACGCCGGCGGCGGCGGCGGCATCCTCGGGCCCCGGCCCCTGGCGAGGAGGGGGTGGAGGCCCAATGCCCACAGCAGAGGAGCCGGCGGCGGACGCTCGGATAGAGAGGTTCGACATCCCCCTGGACAGACTCAAGAGGATGTTTGAGAACCCCCCCGGAGCCAATGCAGTAAGTGAACACCTTAAAAAACACCCCTAACACACACCGTATTCATTTTTTATTCTTTATTTCTTACAGTGCAACTTCTCTCACAACTTAAATAACTGTCACTACCCTGTGACATTCACCCAGCCTGCCGCGGGTTGTACATACGGGCTACATGTCGGCTAAAATGCTTTTGAGGCCTTTCGAGCTGTTTTAGACAGCTTCTTTCCAGCGGCCTTCAAGGAGACACGGGGGGGGGTAATGCCGGTTGGGTTGGTTATGTGAGGGGTCCTCTGGTTTCTGGGCAACAGCAACTGCAGAGCAACCGTTGAGGATTTGACAGCAGGTATCTGATATGCAGCCTCAAGCCAAACAGTAGAAGCTTCAATTAAAAGCTCTATTGATAATAGTAAAAAACATAAGACTTTAAATACTTGAGTACTTTAAATAATATATGTTCAGATACGAAAAAAAAAAAACGATTATGTTATTGAGCTCGCAGAATCTTACGTTTTGATTATAGCATGCATGTTTATATTTGGAAATACGTCCATGAAAGCATAGTCATTTCATATGATGAGCGCGGGCCTCTATGAGAAGGGGAATTTTGAGGTACAGTATGTTGTTGTAATGCTGGTTTCAACCACAAGGGCAATTTGGAACACGTAGGAGTGTAACCTTAGCTCTAACATATGATGTCCGATGAATGCAGTAATTTGTTTGTGTATCCAAGTGTGTAAATGCAGTATATCACCGTCTGTGGTGAAAAGCATGAGGTAGAATTAACTGACAAGACAAATAAACCTGACGAGACAAAAAGGAGAGGCCTTGCTGAATGCTGTTAACGAGATTTCCACTGTTTGTCTGAGAGCGCAGAGAGATGTGATTCAGTCTTTGGCAAGGTTTTCTTTTTCCACAGTCTTGTTATTTCTGGTGAAGAATGCTCAGACATCTCTTATTTTTGCTGAAGGGCTGCCCGTGCCTTTTCATTTGGTTTCTTGTCTTGTTGAACTTGGCCGCCGCATTGGGAAAATTAAAGCTTTTTACAATGTAAGTGGGTCGTTTTGAGAAAAACCTAACAATTTGCCAAATGTTTGCTTTGCAATGGTTAGATTGACCTGCTTCCACTTCCAGTTGTTTTGATGCTTTCATTATTCATGTTTTCATTATGTCAGCCATGGTGATGCCAAGCTCTGTACTGAACCAATACTGAATCATTAGACACAATTTTAATATTATACTAGTATATTTCCATTTTGTGAAAGGTTAGCTATACTAAATGTGGAATTGGATTTCTCCTTTTATTCAAGGACACTCGCATAGCAAACTGTTTCGCCCAGTGCCTTAATCGGAGGGGTCTTTCTTTTGTTCAATGTTGTAATTGCAGTTAATAAACACAGCCTTGCACTGTTGCATTATGGTCGCCGTAGTCCGCTTTAGGATGAAGCTAGCCAGTAGCTGCCACACGTGGACACGATACAGATGGGGATATTTGACACCCTGTTATTTAAGACCTATTTTTGGTGGCTTTCTGTTTCAGAAAGACTTCAAAAATAACCATGTAGTTGTAGCATGATGGCTGGAAGCTTCTCTGGAAGACTATACGGGCATTACCTAGCATTCGTAGAGAGGAGTGGTTCCAATGTGTCCACGTGTACAGCCTTTCCTTCTGCCTAGACAAATAAAATATGTGTGTGTACGTGGATACATTGGCGCCATATCAACAGGTCTGGATCCCTAGTCAGAGGATGAATATCCATGGGGTCATGATGTGGTTTGTCTGTTGGTTTATGGTCCAAATAAACACCTTTTTTATATATATATATATTTATGAATGCATTATTTGTTGAACTGAAATCTGTATCTATAGCTTTGTACTGTAAATCAACTTTAACTTGTGGAAAGTAGCCGAGCGTAAGAGCTTAAGAAATGTAAAAGTGCACCTCAACAAAGATAAAGACTCAAATATGTATTTTCTTCTTTATTTCTTCTTTATTTTAAGCATTTTAATGGTACATGGTGCTACTGTGAAAGAACATAGATAAATGAGGGCCCATTATCTTCTACAGTACACGTATATTTATACTGCATTACTGTGGCAGAAACCATTATGGAGCAGTTATGCATAAAAGATAAGAGCTTGGCCTTGGCAAGTGTCAGTTTGAAGAGAAGAATAAAGGAAACAAAGAAAGCATTTGTGCCTTTGAACGTACAGTATATTCCAAAGTGAATAACTCTACTTGCATCATTTAATAATGATAATGTTAAATATTACACAACAAACAAACAAACAAATAAGAACATGGCCTGGAAAGGCGTGGGACTGTATGAAAAATGTATGCGATAGACGATATTATCATGATTATTTATTATTTTATTATTAAACTCTTAAAATGGCAGTAAAACATACTGGAATAACTTAATCTTAAATTTAGTTAAACAATCATTTTTATTATCATGACACATATGTACTTTATATTTTTTGTGATTTGTATTTATTCTTTTTTAAATGTTTGTAACCAGTATTTCAACTAATTTGATTTATCTTTTTGTTATGTGGGGGACACAATGGGAAATCCGAGCCTTCAGCCATGGTGGTGATTGACTGGAAAGATGCAGGCTAATATAACATTTACTAAATCAATACAATTAAACTGTACAAGCGAACTAGACTGCTTTTTTCAAGTCACTTATGAAAATATTCACCTTTGTGAAGATATTCATGATTATCACGATAATGGACATTCACCACGATACAATTATTATCAGTATTTTTAATCGCGACAAACGGTAATATCGTATATCGTCCCATCCATAGGCCTGCATCATCCTCAGGCTAATGAAAATGTAAAATTGACACGTTGATTTGGCTCATTATTGATGGAGAATACACATTTTGAACGGAAAAGAGGTTTGTCTGCAATGTACTCAAAGTTGAAGGTGGTGATATCCTCCATATTCTCACATCCTCCCATTGAGTCATTGAGAAATTGATTCTTCGAGGAATCAGTTACTCTGACCTTTTCTCTTGACATTTTCGATTCCAACAACGGCTAATCAGCTTTGGCATTTTTAACCCATTTTCATCAGATTTTGCCGTCACGTCTTGCATCGCTCTGTGGGTGTGGGCGGGCGGGTGGTTGACTCAAGGTGACTCGCTGGAGACTAGAATGAGTGATCTTTTATTCATATTTCCCCTGGGAAATCTAATCCAATCACAGCTGGTCCACACACAGTCTATCATTATTTGGCATGTGCCAGCACACGTCTGTCGTCCAGTTCGCTATAAGGGAGGGTTTCTCACCTTTATTGATATTTTGTTCAGTGAAAAGTACTTAAAGGGGGGTTGAGAGAAACGTCAGTTGTGGGAGGGACCAGAGCATCAATAACAACAATTACAATAATAACCTCCAACATAACAGAAAAGACTAAATGAAACTTGGTCTCTTGACAAGCTGCTAGTATTCACATTCCCCCCCAGCCCCCAAAACTGGACCTCTGTAGAATTCCCACAGCCACGTCCTATCATATCTAGCTGCAGTTTAAGTTAAGTTAAGGCAGCCTTCCCAGAATCCACCACACAGAGAGGATCGTACTGAAGGCCGTGTGGCAGCCCATAAAACACAACCCCCGTCTCCAGCTCGTTGGGGTTGACTGGGGATAAATATTTGATGACGCGGCATATATGTATTTATTTATTTATTTACGGGCGGACTGTCACCCGACGCCCACGTGGAAGATGGATTCCTGGGTGGTCACTCTGAAGGGGGAGGGGGGGGGGGGGGGGGTTCCAGCTGTGTTTTTCCGCTGGGTCATGGTGTAGAGCGCCGCTATTGTTTATCGTCGGTGTAAAGCGCTTGTGCTTGTTTATGCTATCGGCAGACATCCCCAGAGACGTCTGTCTGACCTTCTGGTCACAAGGAATGTGCGCCAGGATGCACGCGCACACACATGCACACACACACACGCACACGCACACGCACGCACACACACACACGCACTGAACACATGCTCGTGCACAAACACATACAGTACTCACGCACGGACACACACACATACAGTGTGCACGCACATAAATACACACACACACACACACGCTCGCGTGCACGTACAGTAATACACATTTGGCAGTGGGTGTGTCCTTGCATGGTAAACAAAGAGCTCACAGACCCAATTGTTTTTCAGACATGTGGATCTGGTCCCAGTGACTTACAGGGCCTGGAATTCCCAGAGTGCCTCTGCAGATCTTGCTTGCACATGCACGCACACATGCACGCGCACATGCACACACGCAGAAACGCACATGCACTTCACACACATTCAAGTGTGGTTGACAATTTCACAGCACAAACAGACACACATTCAAAAGACACACATGACACTGGGAAATGTACTGTAAGCCTTTGCTCAATTATTTTAAAATAATTAGAACACAAGATTAGAATGTTGTTATCTGACTTGTAGTATCCTGTGTCGGCCAGTAGGTGGCAGGGTAGTATATGTGAGTTTACAACAGCTCCTGAAAGAGCAGCAATCTATTGGTTTTATTAACAGACATGTTTAAGTAAGGTCTAGGCATATGTTTAATGTGTATGCAAGAGCGACACATGGTGTAACAAATACTAATTAAATGGTGTAAATTAGCCTATAGAATATTTTGCACAGCAGATGGCTTCATACTGCAGTAAGTCGTTATGTCTAATGGTGTCACATTAGCAGGATTTATAATAGCATATATATCTCATTATTTCTGATACGTATGGCTAATTCAGGAGTAGCTGAAAGAGGTGTGACAGCTATCTGGTAAAATAAGAACACCTTAGGTCACACAGGTATGCATCAAACGCCTGCGGCCTTGAGCAGGAGCAAATGATAGGTTGGTGCGGCTTTGTAACAGACCCAGTCTATTACATCTGGTATATGAATGTTGTGCCTTGGCCTGTTAATCTAGTTGAGGACATTAGATGACTGAGAGTCTTTCAACACTGAAGCATTTCATTCTAAATATATGTAGCCCTATAGACCAGTGGGTTTGTGAGTGTGTGTGTGTTTGGGGGTGTGTGCGTGTGCGTGTGTGTGTGTGCGTGCGTGCGTGTGTGTGTGTGTGTGTGTGTGTGTGTGTGTGTTTGTGTGTGTGTGTGCGGGTGCGTGTGTGCATATGTGTGCGTGTGTGTGTGTGTGTGTGTGTGTGTTTGTTTGTGTGTTCGATAAATATACAGTACTTCAACTGTTGTTGATTTTTGTTTCTTAAACTGTATATTTTGAAGCTATTACTGTGTGTATGGCAGTAGTTAGTAGTTGAAAAACCCCGTCATGCACAGCATCAAGTGATTAACTTATTTTGGGGAGGCAAGGTTCAAAAAGCTTTAAAAACCTGTGCTTAACTGCTTGAGACATTTTGAGATGCTACACTAATTTTATTTGGCATTCAACAGGGGGGATGTCTGTAATACTTTTTGCTTCAGCAACTATAACTGACTGAATTGTTTAGCTAGAGTTCTCAAACCTTTATACAAAGTACCCATATTAGTTTACTACAAATGGCACTAATTCAGTCCTCCAATAATATCACTGACCTCATGAGTTGATGTCAAATACACGGTGTTCCAATACCTACCCCATTTGTAACACATGCTGGGGTAAGTTGTAACAATAACACAAAAGAAGAATAAGTGGATGCCACACCATATATGCTTCAAAAACTGGTTTATTGACATAAAAGAACAATGTCTCTCTCTCTCTCTCTCTCTCTCTCTCTCTGTGTAACATACTGATTAACCTGTGTTTTTATAGATTGGCACAGAGTTATGGAAATAACAGAGTTACGCCAATGGCAGTTCGAAATTGTCAACTGTTACATGGAGAGGCAAAACCTTGGCAAAATAGTTCCAGGAAGGGCCTCCCTGCTAAAAAATACAGCATTAACCAGCACGGATTCCATGCTGGTTCATACTGTTTAGTGCTGGTGTAGTGCTGGTCCAGGCTGGTTCATACTGGTTAGTGCTGGGGTAGTGCTGGTCTAGCTGGTATACCAGCACACCAGCAACCAGCATGGGATGCCGGGGTACCAGCAAACCAGCATTCAACTGGTTCCAGTATGCAAAACATACCTTATGCTGCTGACCAGCTGCTGGATTTTTTAGAAGGGTTGGTGGGCAATTTGAATATACACAGATATGTAACAGATATGTAACTTCATTTTTTGGTAATTAGTAGTCAATAAATGCACCCATTTACATTTAAAATATAATTTATAGGGTCATTTTAGCATTAAGGCTAACTTCCGGGAACTATTTTGAGGCTCCACGATCCGCCATTGCTGTGAACAAACGGTCCATTAGAGTGAACGGAGATGACGCGACTCTCACTCTACATGGCTCTGGGTTGGCAGACACACCTCTGTTGGTCTTTCTTTCCCACTGCATAGGCATTCTGTTAAACTATTAAAACCAGTGTTACAACCCACCCCACCCCACAAGACATTATTCAGCTAGCTGTGTTAGCATAGTGGTTTGATATTAGCAGGGAAACTATGTGTCACATGTTGCCTAGGAACTGCATTTTAATCTAATATAAGTCATACCATTGTATCTGCAATGATATACTGTAGATACTAAACTAAAAATATTATTTGTCAAAAACTCAAAATCAGTTTTCTCTCTATATATTCAGAATGTGTATGTTTCCAGCCTTGACAACATCATGCCGTATCGGGGAGCAAGTATGCAAATACTGAAATGATCACATGACTCCTATCTTGTCCCTAAGTGGCGGAATTGGTTGTGTTACAACTCTCCCCATGATACAACCATACCCGTCCCATAACAGTCTGCTATTGGTCTTGTTCCTGTCATGTTCTGCTGTCCACCATGTGTTCCAGTCCATGGGTTCCTTGGTAAGACGGATCCATCCAAGTGCCTTCCTAGTCGGGTCCTTCCTAGGCTAGGAAAGACTTTCGAAGAACACATATTGGAATGGCCTAGCTAGTGTGCAACATTACGTCATTCAAAAAAAAGTCACACCTTCAAAATCATTATGCTTAATTGAACTGCGCGTTTCGTTTTTAAATAACAGTTGAAAAAACAAGGATCGTGCTGTTTTGTTGTTAGTTTCGTTTTGCGCCATTTTTAAATATCTCCTCTTCTGACGTTCGCACAGGATTGTGGGCATTTTTAGACCGCGAAGGATGCACACAAGCATCCCTCAAAATCCTCTGATCGAAGAACTGAGTCCTTGGTAGAATTCTAAAGCATCCTAGACATTGGAACGGTACTTTGTTGAGATTTGATGACGTGGCATCCTTGAAATCCAGCCGCTAAGGATCCTTCCTTGACATTGAGAAATACCCCATGTTTCCCATGTGTTCCAGTCTGTGTTTCCCATGTGTTCCAGTCCATGTTTCCCCTGAGTTCCAGTCTGTGTTTCCCTTGTGTTCCAGTCCATGTTTCCCATGTGTTCCAGTCCATGTTTCCCCTGTGTTCCAGTCTGTTTCCCCTGTGTTCCTGGTCTTGCCCATGTTAATTGTCATTGGTTTCACCTGCCACTCGTTGTCTGTGCCCAATGGTTTGTCTTGTCATTTGGCATTTAAGCCCTAGTGTGTTCTGTTGTTCTTGTCGGAATATTGTTTGATTTCAGCCCTGTTTTTCCATTTTCCTGTCATTAAAACCCATTGCTAAGAATCCCTGAGTGTCGTGCGTTTGGGTCCACCCTGCCTGCTTCAGCCCTAACAGTTCCATTTGAGAGACTCATACCCTGCTTATAAACTGTTCTTTGGATGGTGTGATGACAAATGCTGTCTGGCCAGATAAAAATGTGATTAAATATATGCACCACTGGTGCTAAGTTGACTAAAATAAACGTTTAAATTAACTTAAAGTCACACAACATCTCAAGTTGAAATTGACACCCCCTCCTCGTTTTGTGAGCTCGTGAAAATTCCATTAACTTCTACCAGGCCTCCTCTTTCATCTCTTTTTCACAGATTCAAATCTTTTAATGGGCCTGGCGCCCAAGCCTCGCGTGATGCACTGCTGGTTTGCACCACCACCATGCTTATTAATGCAGCGCCCGCCCGCTACGATATTCAAAACACTGCACACAAAAAAAAGATCATCTGTCCATTTAACTGAATTCATCTTTTCGGGAAGTCTTTGGTCTTCATGTATGCCTTTGAATCAAAATATTATCAAATAACCTACATAACGGTTGCTGTGCACTGGTGTAAATCCATGTTAAAACCCTTCTTTGTTGTAGATGTAATCAGTTATTCTATATTGTCACACAACCTTTCAGCAAGGTAGAGGAAACTAATTAGTCAAATCAACTGCTTTACTTTAAGAAATGTGTTAAGTATTGTGCCTATTCAGCTTCTCTGGAGCCTATTTAGCTTCTCTCTTGGAATAAGTATGCTTTACTTCACTCGTTTAAGACTGTTCTATACAGTTGGCTAATTTATATACCCCCACACACGCACGCACACACATAGTCATATCGCGTTCTCATTTACAGCCTTCTGGTTGAGTATTAGAGCACATAAACCCAGGCAGGTGTTAAATAATTTGCAGTAAACTGACTGGTCAGATGTTGTCTGAGGATGGAGGTTGGCAGAGCTATGATGCCAATCACTTCAACGAACCGCATGAACTCTGAAAAGAGCCAATCACAAAAAGTGGAAGTCCAGAGACACACCCTGCGTTCCGGAAGGTGGAACGTTTGCTACATGTTCAACAAAGAACTTTAAATTACTAAATAATGGTGAACCACAATGGGCTCTTTATAAAACCAATTTCAAATATGTAGTCAGTAATTTTAGTAACGTTTTGTGAAAAAAAAAGTTAGTCCACTGAACGCTCAGTCACTGACTCCTGACACACGGTCCAGTCAACATTCACTTAAAACACCTGTGTGGGTTTACATGACCCTTAATGATTATCTGCAAAGAACATGGATCATTCACTGTCGTTGATATGCTGTTCTGCTGTACTACTGAGTACAGTGTTGCTGGCATCTTTCTTGCCCACGGTTGCTATAGTGAAAAATAGGAAGTTACAGTGTTTTTTTCTTTTTGTTTGGTAGAAGGCAATGCAAATCCATGAATGTAAAGCTTTCGCTAACCATCGACTGCTTGTCAATTATTAACCCTTCAAAACAGATGGAAGAAAGAAAGGGTTCTCACAAGGGATTCTTGTTCAGATTAAAGGGAGGCTTTTCAATTTCCCTTTTGGTTAAAAGCAGGGTGACACAATTGGTATCACTTCTTAGTCACATGTGGTTGACCGGCTGTTGATCATAGTGTTTGGTTGCAACATGGTCTTCAAGTCATATAGGCTAATAATATAATATTGATAGAGCAATACGATTCAAAAATCAACCCATCACGATTATGGGAAGAATGAAAATTAACTACTGCTATGTTTTAAGTTAATTTAAACATTAAACACGGTTGAAGTTGTCAAAGTTTCTTTACTCATTTACTTCCAGTCTTTCACTATGCCTGGTGGCCGTCACCAGTACTGCAGCTTAAGTAACAGCCCCCAACATCCAAGCACTACTATTACACACTCACATAATTATAGATGTGAGCCCCAGAATACCAAACGGACAAGGAGCCGCGTCGCCGCTGGTGTCACTTCCACCGACGAGAGACATTTTCAGGCGTCTGAAAAGGGATCCGAGCCCTAAAGCCCGCTTAGAGCCGTCAAAGTATAAATAGTGTTGTCTGCCCGTGTGGCGTACCAACCGTCAAGCACAGGAGTATGATGAAAGAGAATGAAACATGATTTGCATTCAATAGGCGCCGGGCCAGATGGTGTGAAGGTGAGGATGGGATAGATGGTGGCAGTGGGTGAGGAAAATAGAGATGGATAGAGATGTTAGAGAGTTTTGGGACGGGGGGGGGGTGGCCCTTGTGACTCAGCGAGGTGAGAGGGGGTCTGAGAGAGCAAGGAGGTGATTTAAAGGAGTTCGTATTGGAGCATGACAAGCAGGTCGCTGTGACCGGAACATTCCGTGAACATGCGGCGGGTCCCCTGATAAAGCAAGCCTGTGGGCTTTCTTTGCTTTCTGTCGGTTTCTTTTTTGTTTTCTTTTGTTTATCTCGACTTTCTTGTTTCCGTCCTTAAATCCTTTTCTTCCCCCTCTATATCTTGTCCTTTTCTTGTTTATTAACCCCCTTCTATCCTTCTGTCTTTATTTTTCATTCTTTCTCTCTTTTGTGTTTTGATTGTTTCAATTTTATAATTTCTCGCTCCTTCCTGGTTTGTTATTACATCGAGTATGCTCATTTTCTTGTTAATTCCGTCCTTTTTTTTAATGTATTTGTTTATTTATTTAACAAAAAAAAGTCTCTCATTGCTTCTCTCTCTTTAATTATTTCTCTTTCCGACCTCCTATTTATTCTTCTCAGGCTTATTCTAACTTCTTACTTTGTAATTTGTATATTTCTCTTCCTTCCTTCCTTCTCACATTTTTTATTTCTTTCTAATCTCCCCTCTATCTTTCTTCAACATACTCCTGTTGTCTCCCTGCACTCTAGTTGACGTCTGACAGTTTAAGCCCTCGCTAAGGCTCCTTTCCAATAATTGGCGGAGGCTCTGTGTGAATCTAGATCGGGGAGATCTCATATCAGCCACGAGGAGTGACACGCATTCTCAGACTCGGCATTCACCTTCTCCGCCTATCCTCCCCGGCAGTTTGACAGCTGTCATTACACGTGAGAGGACATTCGCTCTCAAAATTCGGTGCTGGTACTAGCTCTCGACTCCTTTCGCAGAGCTGTGAAATCGTGTGAAATAGCTCATATTCTCAGAGAAACCTTCCTGTACGAATATATGTTCAGCGAAACAAATAGTACACCCACTGACTGGATATCTCCGAGACTGCCATTGTTGTCCTGTATACCCGTGAACAATGTTTAATTTACACAATGTCTGTAAATTATTCCTTAGCAAAACAAAATGATTTGTTTACTCTACAGCAGCCAGGACCCACCTAGAGAGGACTAATCTATTTAGACACCACCTAGAGAGGACTATTCTCTTTAGAAACCCACCAGACACAATTTTCAAAAACCTATCCATTTTAGCTAATGCTATACCTGTGTGTGTGTGTGCGCCAAATATTTCTGAAGCGAGCGCTCCAGAATCTACGGCGTGCACGCGGCTAAATAGGATTTCATCCAATCAGGAATCAGTATGCTATTTTTCCGCAACCTTACGACCAATGAGTGGAACAACATGATAGCAAAGTGTGGAAGCCTTTCATTAATATTCTTCATTCATTCGTTCATTTAACGGCTGCTTGCAATTTTCTCGACCCACTCACTCCCACTCAGTGACCCACACGAGGGTCCCGTCCCACAGTTTGGAAACGCTGCTCTACAGTATTCCACTGCAGACTGCCTCCTGGTCGTTGCCAAACATTATGATGCAATCAACTCCCTTTACTTTTTTAGGTTATATATATATATACAATGCTTTCATTGCTTTTTTAAATATAAATAATAACCTAGTTGTGACAAACTGAATCCCAATGTGGCTGTAAGCCACTGCCATCTGCTACACACCGCAGTGGAAAATGAGAAGCGTTATGAAATATTTGTTCTATTTGACTCAGCGGTGTACCCATCTCACCCTGTCTGTTTTAACAGGGAACAATTCATAATAGAAGCAACATCCACAGTGTGTGTGCTGAGCATTAGAGCAAGAATAACAAAGGCAGATGTTTTACCACAGAAGAAGAACGATAACATTAGAGGTCTTGCCAACCATTTAATTGTGGTACCTAGTGAAATATTTCACATACGTCGACATTACAATAATAATAATAATAATAATAATAATACTAATAATAATAATAATAAACAAACTTTATTGAAATAGCACTTTTCATAGTGGTTGCAGCTCATAGTGTTAAATAGACCTTAAACATTTACCAATGGCAGCTTTGACCAGGGACAATGTATTGTTAGGGTTTGGTCAATGTCTAAATCTCACAGTGGGCTGTTTTGGTACGTGGGGACCCTTTATCAGTTCTTATACACCCGTAGCGTATATACACCCGTAAACAGGCTGATGATCTGGCCATCAGCCTGTTTGGCTACTATCTGCTGCTGTATGTTTATCTCTGTGTAACTAATTGTCTGTCTGCCATTCTTTCTGCTGTACGTCTGAAAGCATAGCCCTTCTCAAACGGTTTGACCCACTGTGACCGCTGCAAAGAAAAAGCAGTTCATCGCTCACAACAAGAAGTGCCTCTTCCTTGTTTGGTCTGTAATCTGTCCTCCCAGATGGATAGTGGGCAAGGCACATCCTGTTCTCTCTCCGCTGTCTGGTTTGTCCGCCCGCCATCTCTGCCCATTTACCTGTTCTCCCATCTGCTGTTTTTCACTCCATTTGCAACCTCTTCTTCTCAGGCTAAATGGTGTCCCAAGTGACCTCACCAATCCCACTCCCAAAGAGCAGCTTTCACCATGTAGCCTGTACATCCCCAAAAATAATATGGCAGTCTTCACTATATAACCTTTACATCCCCATAAATAATATGGCAGTCTTCACTATATAACCTTTA
>JAODUH010056820.1:0-42902 GCA_027564835.1 Typhlichthys subterraneus
TTCGTTTGGGCATGTGGGTCACTTCAGAACCATGATCAGTTCACACTAGAATCTGATACGTGCCACATTTAACAGGTGATCAGCAAAACAAAAAAATAGGATTTGAGTGCTAAATAAGGACTGCAGTCTGAAGGTAGACCAAGGGCATCTTTACGTTCATCCCAAGCATATGCTGGGCTATGCTTAAAGCGGACAACAATTTTACACCATTTGGCCAGAACCACAAACGGGAAGAGAAACTGGTCTGTGCAGAACAGGAGTTTAAATGATGATGTGGCAGTCTCATAGCATTACTTTATTTTCTGAGCACTGTCTGTCCCAATCATAACATTACTTGTGCTCTACTTTCATATCGAAGTGATGCTTTGTGGTTTTACTCACAGTATGGGCAAATTAATGCAATGTTTTTTGTGATTGAGGCAACCAAATAAAAAACATTTAATAAAAATGTTGTTTTTTTCTTTGTCTTTTTTTCATGCATTGAACATTTCAAATATATGGCAAAGATTAACATCTTACTTCCCCCAGCCCTACTACAAACAAAACATCACGCACTATTAAAACTCAACCGAGTCTCTTAAAATAAATTACATTATGTTAATATAACCAGTTTAAACCATCTCTGGGTCTACTTGGTTATCTCAGTGATTATAGCCAAGCAAGCAGCATGCATTGCTCAGACCTCAGCATCGTGGGTTACATTAGTGGCTAATTGAAATAATTAAATCCTGCTAAATTAACTGCTTTCCCCCATGGTGTAAACAGTAATCATGAACACATGAACATGGTTGCTTGAGGAACTATGATTTGCATTTTAAAATATTGTTTGCAAACAGTGTGGTCTACAATATGTTATGTGAACTATTTATTTAAAATATTGTAGCTTTTAAAATGTTAACAGGGCAATATTCATATTTATTCATATCGGAATGTGATGTAACAATGGATGATTCATATTAATCGAGAATACAAATTTGGCCTCTGCGCTATGCTAATAATCACACAAAAAATCTCAATTACTGCAATTAGTGCTTGAAGCATAATGAAGTTATTAGTTATTATGCTATTGTGATAGTAATGTTACTTTGTCAGCAACAAAATTTTCCAATAGGAGCTGTGTCCAGTTAATTAATATCTTGTTTGTTCATACTGATTTAAACTATGTATGCACCCTGACGATTTCATTGAAACCAATTTGCTCCACCTGGCTGACAAGAGAGAGTTCCCAGAGATGGAGATTGCAATATCAGGGATGTTTTATCATGATATCATGTAATTATATAGTAGGCCTACACAAATGGTTGATTGGTCAATTAGAACTGTGTCTGTATCTAAAAGTATACTAGACTGAACGATTCAAATGCACAGGACCCACCGCACCATTGGGTCCTGCTCCTGTATACACTAACGATGTACACAGTATAGTGTTGTTTAAAATAATCCCAGCATAACTGATATAAAAAAAAACAGCAGGACTGGGAGGGCTTTATGTTTTCCGACAGGGGAGATTCAACACAATGCAGAACAGCCCACGTCTGACAAGCTAGAAGGGGACCTGCTTCCCCACCAGCAGCATAGTCTGGGCACCTGACAGGGAAGCCTGCGCGGGCCTGCCGTCATTAGAATGACATAACTGGAACAAGCGCAGCGCGAACGGCGCCTCTGCGCTGCCGGATGAAGGACGCATCCGGAGGAGCACCTCATCGACGTTCTGCTACCCTGCCATGAAGGACACCTGCAGAGGAGCCCCTCCTAGACATTCTGCTACCATGCCATGAAGGACACCTGCAGAGGAGCCCCACCTCCACATTCTGATACTCTGCCACTGATCTCTCCCAATGACAACAGTGTGGTGGCATCTCTGTTATCTGACCACACAATACTGTTTTCCATGCTATTAAACTAGCTTGATATCTTACACAAGCATACTGTAATGTCTTATTGGTACCAGTCAGGAATAAACACATTATTTCAAATTTTAGCATTTGACCTGTTTTTAATATGTAATTTCTTGTTTAGTAATAATTTGCATATAATCTCTTCACACACTTTGAGCGTGCAATTTTTATTAACCTGCTATACAAATTGTATTATTATTATTATTATTATTATGAAAGCATTCGTGTTGTCTTAAAGGCAGAGTTAGTCATTCTTGCTAACTTCGAGCTCATATATCGCTCCGCGGTCCTCACACATAGAAATGCATTGTCAACCAAAACATAGTACAACATCTTTGTTTGTATGAGCGGTGTTCACCACTTTGCTTATGTTCCTATTTATGTAGCCAGGGCTGTGTAGAAGTATCAGATTATTTTTTTCAAAATGCACAGAGAACGGTAAAATAGCGAAATGCGATGAGATATTAGTTGAATTTGACAAAAAGTTTATAGATTAGCATTTAGCTTGCAATAGCTGACTTAACCTTTTTAATTGCAGCATCACACACTTAATAGGCTTTCATTTATTTTTTCATTGTCACATTAGTGCACAATGTTATTAACAAACAAAAGATAAAAATCTCTCACTCTTGTTAGTCTATATCGGCAAGTACATCTGAAATGACAAATGAATAAAATCACACAAAATAATGTAATTAAATGAAAAACTGTAGTTTTGAATATAAACCAGAAGGGGACTCATATCACATCTATTACTTTTAGATCTGTCTAGGTCTGGTAATGTTGAGGTGAGTAGGACTTGGGGCTGGGCTGTCTTAAAAGGTTTGCTAAAGTAATCTTGATTATCTTAAGTGGAAGCCACTGTGTGGTTGTGAGAAGGCAGCAGTATGCATTACAAAATCCTCAAATAGGATCCGTCAAGATAAGAGCAGCCTGGTAATAGATGAGGATTTGTTGAGATTTGGAGTTCATTCAGCCCTCCGTCTCATCGGCCAAGTTTAGATTAGATATGTGGATTCCCCAGTTGGGTGTCAAGCCTTGCTCCATTTAAACAGGGGTAAAATGAAAAGATGACACTGTTTAGTAAAATGAAAGGCAGAGATTAAAAAAACGTTGGCAACCAAGTGTGGCTAATTGATTTATAATGAATCAGCACTTTTGCTGAGCAGTGGCCACTAGAGAAATATGGTTCTGATTTTTGTGCCTAGCTATTCTGCTCTGCTTTCCTGTAACTCACCCAAAGGTGGCGTTCCTCCTCCCCATTTTACCGTTGTTCCACCGGCCATCAAAAATACTTTTAGTGCACCACCGCTACACAACGAATGTCCATTCATCAATCACAGGTATAATATGACTGGGTTTATTTGGGTAATGTTGTTATGTTGTTAGGCCTAGTGTTTTTTTGTGGTCGGACAATGTAACATTGTTCCAACTTCTGTGTAGATTTAAAGTGTTGGTTTTTGTCATGTGACTTATCCATGTGCGTTAATTATTTGTTCGTTCTCATCCACCTTAACTTTTACTCAGCCCATTTTGTCCCGTTAACATTTCCTCTCATTTAGTCTTGTTCTCAGAGGTGCAGATGAAAACTACAGCTATTGATACATTACTATATTAAATCAAATGCAGTACATATAGTACATCTACATAATACTCTTTTTGTTATGCTTTGAAAAGTCAGCATTTGCCACGATGATTCTAGAGACATTGTTGTATTTCAGAGCTTTAAACGGTCAAAGACAGAAGCTATTATTGTTCCTATTGACAGTTCCTCACTAAGCAGTAAACCACTGCTGGCTCATCAATGTAAAATGTTCCAGTACAACAAGGTGTGTGAACCAGGGTGAATGGCATCAAACAGAGTGTACAACAATGTATATTAATACAAAACTGCCAGAAAGTGTAGCAGCCATTGTTTAGAAAGTTTACAATAAATGGGCAAGGTTGCACTACAGTACATATTGAAAGAATCACTGTTTCTTGTCATTCATTCAGCGGTCAGATTCTGAACTTATCCCATGTGTATAGTTTCATTGTGCGCCCATATGGGTTGTTGCGATATACTGGTATTGACAATAACCGTGATATTAGAAAAATGAAATATTGATGTTTTGTCAAAATACATGATAATATTGTTTAAATGATCCGGCACCTCCAATTATACCCGATGTTACCCATGACTAAAAATATGGCAAAAGGTTTATTTAATGTAACGGGCGGCAAGTGCAGCCACAGGTGGAATGAGAGGTGGAATGAGAATGACACACAAATGAGGAAATCCACAAATGAGCCTTTACTTAGCATTTAATGAGCTCTCCAAAATGACGGCTAGTGATCAGCAAAAACGCACAACGCAACACGGTGAAGCAATAACCAACAGAAAACAAAGGATTTTCACAACCATAATTCCCACACTCCCTACTAGGGCTGCACGATTTGATCAAAAAGTAATATTGCAATAAGTTTGGCAAATATTGCAATTGGGGATTGTGATATAGTGAGAAAGAAGTTTATTTTGTCATCAAAGCTTAAAAGTGGTATAGTATACTGAAAATATAGCAGCAAACTAATATTTTCTATGTAAAGATACAATACAGTATACAGAGTATATCATAAACAGAGAATCAATTGATGCTGGCATGCTTAGTGTGACATAAGGTAAAAGGTCATATTGAATCACAAAGCATAAATAATAAGGTAGCTTACATGTATTTTGAAATATGTAGGCTAAGCAATTCTCAATTTTCTTTCACTCCAATTCGGCCTCACCTGCTCGGTTATATTCAAAATAAGTATTACGCCTATCTTAAAGTTTTAATCAAACTACAAGCAAGCTGATCACGTACAAACACACAGGGGTATAAAACAAGTGATAGCTCTCAAGGCCATTAATAGTGAATCTGCCTTGTTGTCATTCTGAATTCTGCATAAAAATGAAACATGCCTAAAATCTGCCGTGATAGTTACTGTGTATTCAAATTCAAATTTAACATACAGGCTTACTTTTCCTTCTATACAAAATATTAGCATATTAATTTTCTTAATATTTGATTGACTAACAACCTTCTATTTTCCAACAAAGAGGTTTAATTGTACAGCTATGCAAATGTTCACTGCATTTATGTAGCACAATCTACAAAGTGAGTTTGTAATGACTGTAGAGTCACCAGCTGTGAACTATTAAGACATAATCATCAGACTGACAATGGTGCTTCCAGTACAGATGGTCAAAACAAGTGCCTTCTCAATAACTATCAAGTGATGGAAAGTCTCTTAGCCCAACACCAAGACCAGTGAATTTGCATTGCCCTTCAGGGTAAAACCTCTACTGTACATGTAGTAAAACAAGCAGATGTCAAAAGGTACAGGCTTTTTATTAGCGTAAAACAGAAAGGCTTACTCACCCTGTACCAAACAATCTCTCGAAGCCTTCCATCCGTTTTGAAGTTACACTTAAGTGTTACAGTTTCTCCCACAACAACTGGAGGAAGCGGCTCTATGGTAACTGTCAAATATCCTGAAAGAAAATTGTGAAGAGTTGTATTATTGTGGAGGGTATGGCTGGGAAAGCAGAAATGTGTAATACAGTTTGAAATCGTCATTATTTTTACAGAAAAATAATACTGTAGAAAAGTGACCAGCGAGTATAAACCACTCATGCGATTAAAATACACATATGTGCAATACAGTTTGAAATCGTCATTATTTTTACAGAAAAATAATACTGTAGAAAAGTGACCAGTGAGTATAAACCACTCGTGATTAAAATACACATATTACACATAATGCAACCTAATACAAAACAAAAATCTGCTGTTTGCCATTAAGCAGTTCCATTCAAGTGGATATGCACCTTAAGGGGACATAAATTAACCTGCAACGTCCAATGTATGTACTGTATTATGTCTACCGGCCATCAGAGATGGTATGGTAAATGTACATTAAAGGTATTTAGTATCTTCAGCTTGATTTAAAAATCTATATCTTATACATCTCCCTCAGATCCCTTACACTGCTGACAGTTTATTATTATTACTTTTTTTTATTATTACTACAATTTTGTATTATTATTATTATTATTATTATTATTACTGTTAATAATATATTTAATAGTGGTGCAACAGATCACACAACTCACGGATCGGATTGTGTCATGGTTTTTGAGTTTTTGATCAGCAGACTGTATGCATATATAGTATTTAACCATACTGATTATCTTTGCTTTCCATGTATTTAAAGTCTCTTTATGACTTCCTGACTCTAGATGTCACACTTAGAGCACCAGCATGCTTTGTGGGCCCCACACACACTTAGCCACTCACTAAGGACTAGCCATCAAAACAGAGGAGCTGGGATAACAACACACACAGAGGGAGTGTGATGTCATTCTCTGATCAGGGAGCAATTTAGTTACTACTGTAACTAATAACCAATAATTAATCAATGAGCATTATCTTAGAATGTAAAATACTTCGCACCTCAAATATTTACATATCTCCATAAATAACATTATGAGTGGTCGCCGGTAAAAGACAAAGGGGAGGGAAGAAATACACAAAGTAGCGTGTCGCCCTGCAAAAAATGTTTGTGTTGCTGGGCGACAGTTCAGTCTCATGTAGGCTCATCAGCCAAATATATTAAATAAACTATTCTAAATATGTTAACAAATAACAAATACAGTAAATGGCGCTTGTTTAAAAGCAATATCACACGCGAGGTTGTGCTGTTGCGGCCGAGTACCGGTGGGGTGATCCGAATGGATCACGGACCAACTACGATCTGTTTCACCACTAATATTATATTTAATTTCCCTCCATTTCCTTTTACTTGAAGCAGTATATTGGCCTTGTAATTTATCAATGGTGAGGAAAATATTAGAAGATGTAAATATTTCTGGTTGTTAGAAATCATGTGGAGAATGTCAAACCCAACGTCTTGATTGATCTAACAAAGGGTCAGAGTTTTCCTATACACCCTAACGTAGCTCAATGTTAATGAGTAAATAAATAAAACAAGTATTGTTTTTTAGATCTAGAATACAAACAACCAAGACCTACGAATGTCAAGTATAGCCTGTACATACAGTTTGCTACTTGATGTTTTTCATGACATCAATACACAAGTGTTTTCCTCTTACTGTATCCTCTTTTATTGAAAAATCATAGTCAGTGGTGTTGCCTGAACCAGCTTTCAAAACTGGACCTGTCACCTTGTGCTGAGCCTAGCCTACTCCACAGGGCTCCATGGTGAGAGGGTATAGCCAAAAGAATTTCACACAATTCATCTGTGTGAAGTTGGCTACCCGCATTAAGCTTTCATTGAGACAGCAAGAAAGCTGAAGGGGACACAAAGAACGGGAGACAGACGAGGAGGTTCTGGCATGATATACCCCTGGGACAGCAGGTTGTCCAGAGGGGATGAGGGAAAGGTCTTAATCTCTGGGCATTCTTGGCACATGTTGACTTCAGTGTACAGCCAGCGCTTTTCACTACTAGACTATTAGTCTACCAGTCTATTCTAAATGCAATGAGGTGCGGGTGCCTCTGCAGTTTGACATAATTAAGGAAATAAATCACATACAATTGCAGACTATCATAGTCTAAACATATAATACTTTTTTCACCATCATGTTTATTCCTTGTAAAGATAAACAACCTTGCATAGCGCTTCTTTGCTTCTCTGCCCATATGTTGAAGATGCCAGGTAAGGATGTGTTCATGAAATAACAATGACTATATGGACATATAATAGTGCCATATGTCCTATATGAATTGAATAAAAACGTACAGTAGCGCTTTAACAACAGTGATTTTACTGTTTTTTCCTGCATTGTAATGTAGTAAAGTTGCTGGTGGTTACATGCACCAATGGTAATGTACTGCTCGGCGACAAACAAATTATTATAGATTGCAGCAACCTATAGGCTACATGCACCACACTTACCTGAAATTACCATTGGTCATTACAACCTCTTTTACTGCTATTTTATGGTCTAGATCAGGTGTTCTCAAACTATTCAGCTCGCAACCCCCCAAATAAACAGTACCAGAGACTCATGACCTCCACTATCCCCAGAGGTGGTAGAAGAATAACAGCCATAATATTATTTTATAGTATTGTAATACATGCTAGTAGCAGAATACATCAAAGTAATGTATACATTGTACTACTAACAATTATGGCTAAACAATGCCATTTTACCATTTGACCCCCTCCTTTGTGTCTCGCGACGACCTGGGGGATCCCCACCCCCAGTTTAAGAACCATTGTTCTAGATGAGCTGGGCTACATTAATTCAATAATCTAAAATATATACCACGTATTAGTTGATTTTAGAAATTGCTGCAGCCTTACTTATAATGTATAGAATGTAAATGTGTTGCTAAATAATAATATCAATATTGAATGAAAACAATTGGAAAAATAACAACAAACTGCTCATTACAATAGGCATGCCTAAACTCCAACATAGAGACAGACATTTGGGATTTCTGCATGGGTAGACACACATCAGTCTCTCATGTCAGTGCACCCGACATGCACAATAAAGAATCTTAATTGAATCAGCAGCCAGACGATGCAGTATCTCTCCAGAGTCAATTTCAATGGATAAACCTGGTGACTGTGTGCCATTACCACTGAGCTGGTACTCTCAAAGAAAATCCCCACCACTTACTACAAACCCACATGAGAAGCTCTGGAGAACAATAGTCTCCTTGAACATTCCCCAAAAAGGTGACAATGTTGTCACATTGTGAAATGTTGAAATGTCAATGGCTGACAACAATATAAGTCAGTGGAGGGTAAAAATGGGCCGTTTAATGTTAGGTGATGTGTAGTTTTACCAGGGACCATCAACAATGCCTGCCAGTATATTGTATAGGCATCATAACCTACACAAAGTATAAAAAACATCTTCAAAATTCTTTCAAGATGCCTATAGGGTTAGATTTCAGAGGTATAAATTGAGTGAAAATTGTAAGAAATGTCAATACTGTAGGTATCCCTCAGCTATCAGTGAGTGAAACCACCCTGCCTCCGTATAAATCTACCTTACAAATCTACCTTGCCTGTCAATCACGTTAATGTGCACACAAACCTTCAGGTATGGTGTATCACAATGGCAGACTAGCAGGCTCTTGAGGGAGGGATCAAAGGATGAAAGGGTGAGTTTTGAGTTGTTGATATTTGACTGAATATCTGGCTCTCTTTCCTTTATAGTATAGACCACATTGCAACTCTCAAATCCTATAGCGGCTTTACATAGCTGTACTGTATTTTTAGATGATGACAAATTACATTTGTACCGCAACAACAAATAACTGCCACACCAAATGGCATCTGCTGAAATATAATTAAAATGTATTATCCAGGCAATTATAAATCAGGCCTATAGTGTTATTGGGTGGTTGCTGTTGAAATTGTGAACAAATCCCTGACTATGTAGCAAATAGGGAAAATGTAGCTTTGCGAATCAAAAAGAAATGCCTCTTAGCAGGTATAAGGAGAGATGAGGAAAGAGCAAATTACATGGTTTATACATTTGTGCTAGGAAAGTTCCCATTTTCAAATATCCCTGTGAGAAAATAAATGCAGCAGCAGCATTTTAAGACATACTGTAAGGGCATCATTTCTACTGAGCTCAATACCCATCCAATGCTATCCAAATTACTTCATAAATGAGATACATTTTATTTGCAAGTTGCACATTGAGGGCTATATTTTAATTATCTAAGCAAGCAGTCCAAAGCGCAAGGTGCAAACTGAATTTAGGGTGTGTCCAAATCCACTTTAGCTATTTTAATGACGGATACACGGTCGGTGTGCCAGGCGCATGGTTCAAAGGGGCTGTACTTACTCACTTCACTGTTTGGCGTAACATACGATAAACCAATCAGAGTGTCACCATTCCCGTTAAAAGTCCAGGCGCGCTTGCATTATGGGTGCAATGCTATTTTACCAGCGGGTTTGTGAAAGTGCTGGAGCAGACCATCTAGGCAACAGAGATTCCACTAAGATCCCTAAAATATGTTGATGTAGGCTACACACTAATAATATATCACATTGTACTCTTTTTTTTATAATTTTGGTTATTTTTATTCCATAGGTGACACTATATTGATAATTCGCTGCGCCGCTGACTTTAGACAAGGTTTTTGCTGGTTAATCACACAATCACATTCTGCTGCCTCAAGATAGCATTGAGCCAACAATGCGTTTGACCACACCTTGTTTTTAGACCAACACACCCACGGGCACTCAAGTACATTTGCTATTTTAACAACGTGGGCATTGGATGGGAAAATAGAATTTTCTGGAAAGAGCAAAGACACTTGTGTTTGTGCTTTGTGCCGCTTTGCACTGTTTGACGCCCTGAGTGTTTGTTTTACTTGATTTCCTTCCTTAGACATAAGCAAAAAAATCCAAATTTTACATAAAAATATAATTCAGGTAGTTAAAAGCACAGTACAGTATACTGCAAAATACAGTATACAATGTTTTAGGTAACCAGATGTTTGTAAAAGAGGGAAAAAAACATACACTCACAAAAAAATTATAATGAATAAATAAATAATAATAATGAATAATGTGGATTATCTCGTAACAATGACGTATCAAAGTCTGGCCTACACTAGGCCAGATGTCATAATCAACATGTTGGATACATAAAAAATGGGCAGGCATAAAGACCTGAGACACTTTGATGAATGCCAAAGTGTTATGGCCAGACACTTGTGTCAGAGAATATCTGAAACAGCACCAAGACTGAAACAATCTGGGTTCTCCCAGACGAGAACTATACAACCAACAGTCATCCAAAGAAGGAGAAACCACAAACCAGGGCGGTTTAGGGAACACAAGACATATCAATGCACAGGGACAACACACCAAGTCATAGAGCATTTTAATGATGTTAACTGGAGTAATGTGTCGCAACACACACATTTGTGTGTATCAGTCTGTGCAGCCACAGACTAAATGGCCCATCCTAACCCGATGAGCCAAACATTGACCTGACAACTCATAATGTTTTAGATGATTGGTAGAGCGGGTACGAGACCACATTCTTGAACACTGATAAATAATAAAACAACACAAAAAATAAATAAAACCATTCCAATTATACTACTATGTATTACTAGCCTTCAAATGATGCTTGGAGCATTATAAGACAACAAATGTTGTCAGGCTGGATGTAGATAATAAGCTATGACAGGTATGTCTGGCACAGTGGTTTATCTGGGCTTAAATTCAATAGGGAGACTTACACTCAGTTTTAATGCTAGCACTGCACAATATCGATCTTTCCTGTGTTATAAGCTGTGAGCTTGAAAGAAGCATACCAGATACATTTATATTGTCCTTACAACCTCCCCCGCATGAGTCAGTAGTTCTGCTAGACTGCTATTACTGTCAAATATTGTACAACCAAAATCAAGCTGATATATCATTAGGTCTATTTGGGACATAACCATTTGTAGTAGTGTACTGATGCTATCTTGAAAATGGAGAAAATACACAGTGCTTTATCTCTCCAAAGACACATTTAATTATTGTGGTGCAAAACACGGCCAGTACAAATCACATGGTCGCACTGAATAAATTGCTGTACTTGGTGATAAAAATGCTGCCTCTTTTAAAGTTATGACAACAAAATGCATTCTGCCATTAGCAAGGCTGCTCATTTGTCATTGTAAGAACACACAAGCCTGTGCACAGTGGCCAAAGAGTGCATGGCCTTTAAGAGTCTCACATTAGCCTGTTGTAGCAAAAGACAAGGCATCTGGCTTGTCTTAATCCATCAGAGGCACTGTTGGAACAACATCTAATGAGGGCTGCAAAGTATGCTTTCTCCCATTAATAATGGCAATTTGCCCAGATGCAATGAGAAAACAAAATACAGCCAATGATGGACCGGCCCAAAATGTCTCCGCTATTGTGCCTTGTGATTTATGGCTATGGCCAACCTTTGCTTAGATGTCAGTGCAACTGACTGTATGAGAAAAATGGATGTCTGTCTTTCTCTGCTGTCTTCCCTATTTCCTCTTCCCTCTAAGCAGCATAAACATACAGAGCTTATTTGTGGGTGTCTGAGACACATTTAAGCATTATCATAGGGGAAGGGCTGGATGAAAACACCTTTTTTATTTTTTTTGTTTTTTTTGTTTCATAAGGATTGAAAATTGATGCAATGTTTTATTTAGATACATTTTAGTATGGGGAGAAAACACAGATTAAATATATAACGCTATTCTAATGTAGCGTACTGAGAGATGCTTGCAGTTTTATTTATTTCGACATAACAAGTTATGACTATTATTTTTATGACAGCAACAGGGGTGGGCTTTATTTATGAAATTAAATGTGTATAATAATAATCTAAAATACATGGAGCTCATGTATTTTTTAGAATATTTTGATCAATGAACAATTATTGTATTTGGTAGTTTATTTTAAAATGCATGTTGATGTATTTGGCCCATCTCTGGACAGCAGTATATACAGTGTATGTACTTGCTAATTTTCTATTGTCTTGTATGCCCTTATTGAAGAATACTTCTACTAATTTCACAGTAATGCCAGGTTTGGCTGATTCGGAGGATCAGCTGTATGAGAAATTACGCACATCAGCCATACTGTATGCTGTGCGTTTTTGGCATGCTGTAAGCACGATATGTTGGGCCGAATCAGTCGTCATTTGACACACACACAGTCTGAGTAGGAAAATGACGGCCAATAGACTTACATTAGAGCGGTGAGCGCCGACAAATTTCTGACAAAAATTCAGTCGTGCATCATGTGGTGTCAGCATTGATGCACGACGATTTTAATGATATCGTCTCGAACCACATTGTTGACAGCAGCAGAATGCCAACTCAACAGGAGCAGTTTGTATGGAAGCCAGCTTGTTGAACTGTGGCAGCAGCAGCAGCAGACTCTTCTGTTAGCTAATGCTAAAGACATGAATAATAGTTTACCTCCAACTTTTTTTTAAATTGACAAGCCATACTGTCAACAACTTCCCAGCTGCTTTATTGTCTTAATATGTTGACGTCTTCTCAGTAGACTGTGATGCCACAATTTCATCAACCCTTTACATCAGGGTTCCCCAATCCTGGTCCTAGAGGGCCGCAGCCCTGCATGTTTTAGATGTCTCCCTGCTCCAACACAGCTGATTCAAATGAATGGCTCATTATAATGACCAATTAATTTTAATCAGCTGTTTTGGAGCAGGGAGACATCTAACACATGCAGGGCTGCGGCCCTCTAGGACCAGGATTGGGGAACCCTGCTTTACATCCTTGAACTACTGCATAACCAGACAAATATGGGAGAACATGCAAGTTTTCCGGGGCGGAATTTACTCGTTACAAAGAGACAGAACCACCCACATCCATCAACCAACATCAGTGCTATCAAAGAAATCATAAAGTATTTACGAGTAACAAGGTGTATGCAGACAAGCTGACCTCATAAGTGCTATCACACTACTGTATGTCTGGAGTCTATGAGGTGCTGATGTATGCTGCTCAAGAACAAAATATGTGCCTGTTGAGCAGGTCGGGGTTTACAAACAGGATGCTGGGAATGAGCGGATGTGTATTTCAATCAGAGTGATGTACTGTTGTTAATGACATGCTTCAGCGTCGAGTGTCGCCGGTGTGTTGTAATCCACCGCACTCACACAAACCCAATCCAACAATACAGGCTAGCAATCAACAGGAGCGCTATCAGGTCCTTATCCTGAGGAGCCATAGGTGTGTGGAATTATCTTGTCACCCGTGAGAGTCTGGGCAAGTGAGGAAATGGAGTCTGTATGCAGCACACTGAGGATAACCTATGACCACATCTGAACTCAGCGTCTGAAACCACCAGCATAATCAGTTGATAATTCAATGACTCTAGCAGGATACAAAATGTCCTTGAGAAAACCTAGCAAGCACATCCTAAGGAATATGTTGGACCTGCATGGGCTATACTGTGCCATTGACCTCTACAGCGGATAGAATTCTTACCTGTCTCTATTGGTCTGTGTGCTTACAAGTGTACACGTTTGAGAAACAGTGGAAATAAATGGTGAAAGGAAAACTCTAATCTCTCTAGCTCTAGTATGTTAACAGCAGAATATGTTTTCCTGAACATCAGCCTGAAAACTTCAGGCAGAGTCATTCTTGAGAACACATTCTAACTTCAAACTCAAATCAAAACAAATACGCATTCCTTAATGCTATATATTGTGCTCTGTCAGAAGCTTTTCATCACACATTGCAATGGCTAGGGCATTTTTGTTGTAAGCGATATTCGCCAATTTGTTTGTTCTTATTTACAGAGCCAGGGCTGTGTAAAAGTATATATTTTTTAGCACGCACAGAGAAGCTAGCAGAATGCGAGGAGATACTGTATTTGGTGAATATAACAAAGTGTATTAGCTTAGAATCACAGACTATACCTTTATAGAGATAAAGGCCATCATAATACTAGGGTTGGGTTCCAATATGATCAATATATACCAGACCCAATGACTACAGTATTTACTGTAGGCATATGATCGTTTACCTGTAATGCATGCTGGTGCGCAAGCATGTTTGCGCTTCAAAAGACGTTCAGTCATACCTTTAATTATTTTGATCTAGAGACTGTAGCTACTGTATACACTGTAACGGTGAACTACCTACAGATGAGGCACGTCTGTGTGTTGTCCATTCTATTTTGTGCCAGAGGAAGATGTCAACTAGTATGACTAACGAATCTTCCCAAAGAGCAGGCCTTTATGACATGGTCAACTGAATACAGTGCCCAGCCTACTGCACAAGTCAAGAGTTTACAGTACATGTTATCACATAGTGCTGTAAGTAACATAATATGCAAAACACAGACAAGTATGAACGTGGATCGCTAGGCTTGAGGTCCCCTACGACAGCAATGCTTTGATGAAACTGCTTTGATTAGCCTTGATACAATGCATATCAAACAAGAGAGGATGAAAGATGAGATGTTACAATGGCATGCCCTTCAGTTGGGTGAGTCCCTGTGATGACTTATGTGTGTGTCCTTCAACTGTTTGTACAGTCTCATCTGAATCCAATCAGTAACTTCTCCAGTTCTCTCACGTTACTCCGTGTGTGATTCACACAGACATTGTTGACACAGTGCTTGCCATTGGTAACCACGCGTGTTGAAATGTTCTTTAAAACACACTACAGGCACTACTGCATATAATTATTTAAAAGGACCCATTCCATGAAAACAAAGTATTTCTAGTTGTTTTTGACATTAGCCATGTCGATGTGACATGGACAAGTGCTTGGCCTTTCAACATGCACTGTTAGCTCCCTGGTCTGTATTTGCCGTAAAAGGAACAGGCGGAGAAACAGAAATAGAGTTCCCCAAATCCACGGTTCGGTTCATATCTACATTTTTGAGCAATGGTTTGGTTTTTATCGCGGTTTTATTAGATTTTTTTCCCCTTTGAGCGGTATGATCAGGAATTTTTTCTGGCCTTGATTACATTCTGTAGAATAGTCTTCTTTTGTCTATACTTTCCGCCACTAGATGGCACACTAGTACCAGGTTCTCAGCCAAACAAGAACACTGTCCTTGTTGCCGCCCACACATACGCGCTATGCTGTAGCGCCAGCACTAGGTAAACAAAAAAAATAAGATGAGATCGGATTACGTTACAACCAGGGCTGGAAATTAAGGTCGTCCGCTTGCCTCGGTCGAGTAGTTTACTTTTCGGGCGAGTCTAATTTTAGAGCCACTGTCCCCAACCTCCACAGGGATGCTAGAGAAGCTCTGCCAGAGGTGTGAGTTGTAAGATAACCAGAAACAAAACAAAACCAAAAAATTGCGATAATACCGCAGACCGCGGTATTGGGCCACCCTAAATCATCGCAAGTACATTTTCTTCACCGCAACAGCCCTATCTTAACATAGAAAATAGTAATTGTTTGCTGCTATATTCATGTTTAAAATAGACACTTTATTAAAAATCAACAATTTGGAATACTAAAAACACTGTAAATTTATTGCTACAAGTTACAAAAATGCAAGCAGACGATCGAACAGTAATTGGAACCACATGATGGAAAATGCCATGCATGGCCCCACCTGACCACCAGGAGCAGTTACGGTTTGGTGTCTTGTTCAAGGACACCTCGACACTTACTGAGGAGTTAACAGGATTAAAACCAGCAAATTATCTATCACCTGTTACCTCTCTGTGCCCACTGCACCACTATCGCCTGTTATGTGTCCGTGCTGGAAATATTATAATGGTATTTCTACACAGCCCTGGCTCTCATAAGAACACAAAGTGGTGTAGACCGCACCCCACAACACTGTTCCAGCCTTGGAAATGCATGTCCATTTTTGGGGACGGGGTCTCCACCTTTAGGGCTGGATAATAGTCTACGCAAGCTATGCGGACCCATCGAGCTACACAAGGAGGGTTTGACGCAAAATGGGTTGACCTACTCTTTGCAAGCACGCCTGCCATTTCACCTGAAAAAGGCTCAGCGCACCAACTCACACCAACTGACTTGATTTGCTTTTGCGTCTGCATAGCTTGTGTAGACTATGAAAGTGATTCTATTTTGTGTTTCTTCGTTGTCATTAACCACACCATCCTGGCATTAACTCTATATGAGAAACAAATATGACTACATCTTCAGTTTGTTGTGCCCCTATTGCTGTGGTCGCGATAAAGCACTGCATGTTGTCTGATGGAAAGAGGGACCAATGTCTCCAATGAGAAAATGCAGAGGACGGTTGCTGGTATAGCGCAAATACTCCCTGAGGCGAAGGGAAGTCAGAGCCTGCACACACACAACGTCTGGGAAAATGACACATACAGACATGTCTAGCTGGGATTACTCAAAAAGCAATTCCTACACATTCTGGAACAAATATGCCATTAGCGTGTGAGTTTACTCTGGAGATACGCCTGGCGTCAATAGCATACAAACTGTAAGTCCAAACGTAATGAGAGTGCCATGTTCATGTGTGCGTTTATTTCCAGTATCTTCTACACAGGAATGGAGGGGAAAAGAATAGTTTGGCTTAAAATGGAATCTGGGGAAATCAAACATTGCCAGTATGAAAGTTTCAGATCAGTTGTACATTCTTTGATGCAGTTTCGGCATAGCAGATCTAATAAAAGCAAACTTATACAAGAGAGAAAATATAAAAGGAAAAGAACAAAAAAGCATAACAGAACTGGCTGAAACACCAAATTAACCAATATGAAATATTATCCATCTGAGGAAAGCAGCTGCTCTCACAACCTTATATAAAAGTAACTTCATATCCTGGCAAGCATATGTTTCAATTATGTATAAAATAGCAATGTGGGAATTCTTATTTTTAAGGAACATAATACAAGAGCTCTATTTTTGACCATTGTTTAGGAATGTGCATTTAACCCATTAACCAAAAAGTTCGAGAACATCTACAACACCTCTCTGTGGCAACCCAAATCATAGAGAATAATCCTAGCCATGAATTACTCAATATACCAGTACACACACACAATTATGTACTGTCCATCAATACAGTACATGTGATTATACTGTACTGCAAACAAAATGAAACCAGTTCTGAACCTCTACAGATAGCCATGTCCCGTCCTTCTTAAAATACCACTTTAAACCACAAGGGGAAAAGTGAGCCACTAGCATCAAGGATGCCATCAGTCCAACATGAGAAGAAAAGAAGCAGCTTTTGCACTGAGGGATATGTATGTCAATGTTGCATGGACTATCCATCATACATCCACATTGGCTTAAGGCCGTGGCATACTACCAAATGTGAGCGCTTGGGCTGTTCTAAGCATACTGATGCATCAGCTATTTCTGTATACATAAAAAGTGCTATATATAAGATATTTATAACTACAATTTTTCTGTGCACACATTGTGTTCTGTGAACAATATTGGTGTAATATTCGCTGGAACATTTTTTTTTGTATATGTCTAGAACACTAATTTGGGAGCTAGGGCTTACAGTACATTGCCATCTGTAATGGGCTTCAGGCTGTCGCACATGCTCAGTCAACACGCACATGTCCGGACAGACATGTCACGGACAGACATTTTTGGAGGTGCGCTACAGTCCGTAATGATATCTACGGCAATATCTATGTCACGAGCACAGTCGCCAAAGCCTTTAGCGAAAATTTAAATTACACCAATATTGTTAATTGGAATCAGCTGTTGTACTACACTTGTCTCTATATGTTGCAGTGTTTTACTGTAAAACGCATTGATGTAGCAGTGGTTTAAATTTGCTGTACACACACTGTCCAGAAGTGTTTGGGATTTCTAGTAATATGGATTATAGTCTCATTCATCAAGAACTCACACATATACTGTACACATTTGTTTATTTTTATGTCATCAACCTACTGTATACTATAAATTGTCACTGGCCAGTGTATGTTTTGTTTGAAGGTGTACAAATATCCATAAGAATATTATTTTAGAGATATATCGTATTCATAAAGTGAACTGGCCGCTATTGGTCAAAAGTGTGGTAGAATAATTCAAGATGGCAAGCACAGGCAATAGAAAATGCAATTCATATTTGCACACTCTGTACTGTGCTGTATATTCAGTATTTCATTTGGCGGACCAAAATGCTTGCTTAGGTCCTATAAATGGCCCTGTCATAGTGAAAAAAGTGCTGACATTAAATCCCAAAGTTCCCCTGGTATTTGCCTTTTTCAAGCCCCTATGATTTAAGAATGAATAATACACTTTATTGCTTCTGTTATAAACTTGGCAGAACTGTTTAAAAACTCAAACATCTTTTAACCCCTACATCACTAGGCCAGATGTGTATATAACTTTAATATACACGTCTGGCCTATGGAGGCCAGACTATCTTCTCTCATACATGTCTAGTTACATTTAATATTATAAATAGTAACTAGACATATATATGAAAAAATAACCATAACTCCACAAGTTGGGGGAGTGGGGGGAACTTATGTGCATGACCCACTTAGGGATGAACAGGTTAACTTTAACATACTGGCACTTCATTATTGCATTGCATCATTAAGCCTTAAATAAATATGTGCTCATCAACAAACATGTCTCCCAGTTTTAAAGAGAGTTCATACAGTAGCATAAATGTGTACCATAATAAATGTCAAATATGACAACCAGTACTCCTGAACATGTATAGAAATACATTGCAAATGCTTAGATTATACAGACATAATTATCACAATTGCAGATGAAATATGTGTCAGTGTGTCAAGTTCTAATATATAATTTTTGTATTGAGGATTTCTAATGAATAACCTCCTCTACATCTACAAAAAACAGTTATCAAGTTATTTATGTTTATACTGTACAATATAGCAAATAAAAACATTGGATCTATCAATCCATGATTAATGTACAGTAGAAATATGTGCTTAGAGGCTCTATTGAAGGTTTAGTAAAGTCTTTGTTGACAAAATATTGTTAAGCGTCTTCTCCAGAATCTTCCTGCCATAATATTTTTTTATTACTTACAAACAATAAATCCCAATCAAACAAATAAAGCCAAGGGAGCAGAGAAATGAAATGCCGCAAAGCCGTGGAAATAGATGTTCCAATTTGTTTTTAATAAAGTAAACAGAACCTCTGCATCAGACAAATAAAGGCCTCAAACACTTGATGCTGTTACTACGGGTTGTCCGGGTAACCCCGAAACAGAACCCCATCGTATATCAATCACTGTTTGTGCATTCAATCTGTACATCCTTGCATTACCACGGGTCATGAGCAGCGGCAGGAAACTGGAAGCACAGGCAATGTGGAGAGATGGACATTGTGAATGTCAAACGGGTGTATTTGAGGAACACGTGCTGCATTTGAGGGAGCATGAACTGCAGAGACAATTCATCATAGCAGAAATTCTCCTGTTTCAAGGCCACTTCATGGAGCGGAGGCACCTCTCTTTCAGCATCCACTCCCAATGTTGCTAACCGGTGTGTTCCACTTGTTCTCCTTCCTTAATCCAAGAGCACACACTTCACCCCTATCAAATGTCACAAAAATCAAGGGACTGTCTACTGTTCATAGTGGAAAGAAGATATCTAATCTGTCTCAATGTGATGAAAGAATAACATGCGATATAGTGGCTACACAGCTTCAATTGAGAGATCAACTGTTGAATGTACTGACCTTGACAAACAACATGCTTGGTGTCAGCGGGGTAGCAAACCTCATCTCTCTTGTATAATGCATTTCTATTAACACTAGCGGCCTTCACAAATAGCCTGCGAGGAGCTCTAGCTTCTAACTTCATCTTTTTTTATTTTGGCTCACTTGTTTACCCCCTTTTCCGCTTCAGAGAGAAGAGACAACGGCCTCTATCACCATTCACCTTGCATCTTCACTGAAGGACAGCATGGGCATGCTGTGCATGGTGCAATAGTGGAGTAGCTTGTCCCCGACGTAACCTACACCATCACAAGACAGGCGACTCTTGAATCAATTTACAAAATTAGCAGAACAAAAGGAGAAAAGTCATAGCAATGACAGCGTTAAATGCTAAATTGCTGCACTTCGTGTAAGTGCGTCTCTGATGAGCACAGACTCTCTGTGAAGGTGTGCTGTTTGTAGTGCAATTGCACATTATCATTGGGAACATGAAGCTCTACCAGAGCCTTGTTTCAATTCTGTTTAACTAAAAACATTTCAACTCAATTGAGCTGTCTCTTTCTGTGTGCCTGCCTGAGTGAACAGACGAAGAGACCATCCAACCCCCACCGAAATGGCCCAGTGCGGGAGGCCTACAGTATTTCTGGTGTGATATTCCTTTAAAGAGCCTTGGAGGCTCATTACTCAAGGGTCAGGCAAACTGGCAACGGGTAAAAATTTAACTCACTTGCCAATTTATCAGCACTGCGGTGAGGATTAAAAGACTGCCAACCCCCTGCCTGCATCGGCAACCTAGTGCCTCCATCTTTTGTTTCAACAGCTTTTAAACCCCCTCTGCTTCCGTAGATCTCTTTCATCACTTAAACAGAATTATGCCTTCTTCTTCCCCATATCGTAGGAGGTGAGGGGAAAAAAAAAATCTAACGGTACAGAGAAGATAACAGATATGTCCCCTTCTTCGTTGATACAAATCAGCACAATCAAGATGCACAGGTGTGTTAGAGAGAAAATAAAAACGAATCATGCCTCAATTATAATTCAACCTTTACCATCGCAACAGAGGAGAAAGAGGATGCCGCCAAACCCAATTACAACATTTGTTTTGTGTGCACGGCCGGGCACATGCCCTCGACACCCCACCTACTCTCATTTTGTGTTCTGCTGGCACAAGCAGCCTTTTGTGTGAGGCAGAGCTGCAGCCTGCTTCAATTCTGTTTGGGAGAGAAAAAACACATAAAATATCCACTCTGCACAGTGGCAGCGGCATTATCCATTCCTAGGGGTGGGCCGGGGTGTGGCGTACTAAAAACCACCAGAAGAGGAGACAGCTGTCCCAGCCCACGTTCACATGTGATCTATACTTAGGGAGCAGGCTGGTATTCCAAAGCTCCATCTGAAAACAAATTAAAAAGGATTAAGGCCTGCCACTGGAGCTCCGCTCCCCTCTGATGTCAGGGGGGAGAGTGTCCCGTTGGCTAAACTAGTGACCTTCACATTCACTCCATGTGCTGACTGGCCACAGGTGCAGAGTGTGGGGAACACATGCGTCACAACATGAAGCAAGAAGAAATGGTCTGTAATGAAATAACGCTATGAAACGTACCTTGAACGTAAATGCATTCTTTTTCTCACCATTTTGCTCTAGTTTGGACTTTGTTTTCTCTAAATCAAATCTAATTGACGCAAAATTCGATGATGTGGTTACAGTTTGGAACAAATATTGCTTTTTGTGTATTTGTCGAAAGGCACAAAACTGCACTTTGAGTGATATGCACAGAACACAATATATCCTGGATACTTTAACAAACTGTCCCTTATCCAAAAATAAACCAAGGGGAGAACTCTGTAACAAAAATGACTAGGGATGTCACGCTACCAGAAATGTAGTAGTCTATAGCAATACCAGTGAAATTACATGGTTCTCGATACGCAATTCAATACCATGGGGCGAATTAAAAAAAATTTAAATATATATTGTGTATGTATATTATTTACACACACATTATAAAATATCGACATGTACTTAATTAAACAAGGCTTTACTGTAATATTGTCTGTACATAGAATGCAGGGTCTAATGTCCAGTGATCATTGAATTCTGAAGTCTGTGGCTTTGTGTGGCCCGCTCGGGGCTCTGAGCAAGTACCATCGAGACCTCCGTGACTTTGTGCCCACACGAGAGTGCTCCTAGGGCGGGTAAACATTCACCGAGATCCTGGTCGGCACTCCGGAGGCGAAGGCGAAAAAGCGTCCGTTAAAATGCATTGTAGTAAATTACAGCATACACACGTGAATGTTTGCAACGCAAAAATGTGACGTATCCTACATATTTTATTCGCTTCAAGGCTGATTTTGTTTCTCTTTCACCAGGCGATTATGTTTATCAACGAACCATTGATGTCACATGACAATAGAGGAAATGCGGAACAGTTTACTTTTTACTCTAAAACTATGGCTGGAAAGTTCGAAGGCGTTTGCATACTGTACTGTTTTTTGTAAATGTATTACTCCCTGATAATCCATCTGGTAGCCTACTTGCTGTTTGTCTTTTCGACGAGTGGAGGTGTTTCTGCAGCTACACTTCCACGGTACCGAACGCGTCCAGGTTGGATATCCGGTACCGGTACTGTACAAAAATGAGTACCGTCATGTTTTCACAATTTTGGCATCGACTTGGTACCGAAGTATCGGTTCTTGTGACATTCCTAGAAATGACTAGATATTTAATATAAACGGCCAATATAGCTGGACTACTGTATAGCCCACCTATGCACTATAAGAGTATATTATATACGATATATTATATACCTCCTGCATGAACACACCTGGAAATGCTAGTTAAACAATCTCCCTCACTCTCTGCTGTGAAAATGCAATCACACAAAGTGCACACACACACACACACACACACGCACACACACATAACCAGGTTTGAGACACAATGTGACCGCGGGGCAAACACTGCTTTATAAGTGAGGCAAGAATTGCTCCACCTATCCAGCGCCCCCCAACCCCCTTTGAGGCATTGTCCACTGACAGACACCCATGTCTGCTGCTCTGCTGTCGGCTATGAGTGAATCAAGGGCATTTTCCCCTGATTAGAAAGACAATGGTGTGATCATCTTACGACATTGCTCCCCCGGTGGCTACAGTTATATCACACATTAATCAGCCTTCATTAACACTGGTGTCACATGTATAATCCTGCTGTCATGTTGCCTGCCTGCAACCCCACACGCACACACACATACATAGAGAGTAGAGAGGTTCTGTTTATCCTGTGGCTTTTTCTTTTCTCACATTTCTCTTTAAATTAGAAGACCAGGGCCATTTACAGTGGATACCAGCTGATGGATGTCAGACAGGCTGCAGATCAGAGCTGGAAGATGTCCATACTTTTTTCCCTCTCTTTTTGAGGGGGAGTGGGAACAATCTGACAAATGCGTCATCCCACTATCTATTACTGACGCTGCAGGATTTTGTTCCGCGTCGACACGAGAGATAAAGAGAGCTGAGGACAAATCGCGGCCGGCCTACGGAGTTTCAGTTCAGTTTCAGTACTCCTGTAAAAGTATACGACTTAACGGAAACCGCGCGCGCCGTTAGAAGATTGCGCACATTTGCCCCCAGACTTAACTGCCGCCCATTCTATCCTTTAGTAATCCCTATCCCTTACCCCATACCGGATGACTTGGTCTTCCTCACAGTGTGGCCTGATGGGATTTTAATATGGGGTGTAAAAAGACATCAGGCCACATGCAGAAGATGGAGAGAATTAGAGAGAGAGAGACAGGGAGACAGAAAGAGAGAGAGATGGAATGAGTGGAAAGTAGAGCTTGCCAGTTCTATTGCCACTTCTCTCCGCTAAAGCGAGGATACATTGGTATTCACAGCGCTCTCTCTGTTTTGGATCTTCTTCAGCACTCAGGCTGCAGCCAACTGACACAGCTCCCCCCCAACAACACCCCCCCCACCCCCCCACCCCCACCCCAACATCCCCCTCACACGCTTAGTAAAAGAGCCACTGTGTTAATTGGGCTAAACTGCGTCAGGGAAGGGGAAGCGAAAGTTAATGCATGGCTGTAAGCAGGCGTCGATGAATCACATCTGGCAGGTCGGCGGGATCAAAGAAGACGTGCGGGGCGAGCTCGCGTCTCAGACGTTACACTTCCTGTGTGGACACCTGGCTGTCGGGCAGCACGCTCCACCAAGCAGCTAATTTGGAACTCACTATCGACTATTGAGGCAGCGGATCCCGTTTTTACGCCTGACGCGCTGCGTGTGGATGTGTCCTCAATGTTTATGTACATAAAGTCACTACGATTGACAAAACCTGAATTCCTGCTTTTAGTCCAATCAGAACATATGATAATATGGTAGTCCGGTACTGTATAGCCCAGGTGGAAGCACTGTGTTTCAATCTCAGAGTGTAATAAACCCCATGGGGATATTAGAACAGGTTTGACCAATCACTGGCAAGCATTTGAATGACAATTTAGCCTGGTTTTTTGTGATTGACAACTTACTTGATGCCATCCATCAATCAAAAGCGGATTTGAACGAACACAGAATGGTCACATACAGTAGGTTTGTGCCACACAGCATCGTTTCCATGCTTGTTCTACAATGAAAAGTGGGGCGTTACTAAAAATAAAAGTGTAATCCTATCCTAAGATATGTTTATATCTTTATTTCTGTATTTCCTTCTAATGCATATTCAGGATGAGGCAAGGGTTGAAGCATGTGCACATATGTGTTTGTGTGTGCATGCAATTGCAGTCGATACTGTGAGCACAAAAAAAAAGTGTGTCTATGAAAGCTTAGAAATTGAAGAGATTTAGTAGTGGAACCAATCAAATCACTGTTTTGTTAAGTGCCTCTAACAACACAGGTGGCATCACTTAGCTATCAATCTAAACAGAAAACAAATTATCATTATAACTAACTTGCATCATTGCTCTTAATTTAACCTGTAACGTGTTAATTGCAATTAATTAACAGAGCAATTGTGTTGATTGCTGAAAATGTGCATTATAATTTTGAGCTCTGAAATGTAATGTACTGTAGATTTCAGGCCTATTAGAGAATATGTGGCTGCTACTATTAATGTTCAACACAGTGTAAAACATTGTTAAATCAATGTAAAGTAAAATTGAATGACTGTATATTATCAAAAACAATTGAACAAAATGTTTGTTTCAATAGTCAATTGTTTAGTTACTTGTGAGCCATCTCTCAGACAAATAATTAATGGACTACAATGAATGTTGTTTCTAGCCTAAATATATAAATTAGCATGCAGTCAATTTGTGATGTGCATTTGCAAATTTTTCTTTAATTTCTGAGTTAATTTCGGGCATTATCAATGGGCACAAATCAAAATGCCTCTAGACGCAAATCCACAGTTTTTGAATATCGGTCTGAATGAGAGGGTGGGCAGATATATAAATTTGAACTTGTGAGGTGTGTGTGGTCTCATGAGGCGAACTACAACAAATAATACTTAAAGGCTGAGTTAGTTATTCTCGAGAACGCTTGCTAACCTCAAACTCAAATCAAAAACAATATCCCTTTGCAGCGCCGCCCCACACAAAGCGTAGTACTATGGCTTTGTTGTTGTGAGCGGTGTTCACCACTTTGTATATGTTCCTATATACGGAGTCAGGGCTGTGTAGAAGTACCAGATATGGACTGCATTTATATAGCGCTTTTCTAACCTTCCGGCCACTCAAAGCGCTGTACAGTATTGCCTAAAATAGCGAAATGCAAGGAGATATTTGGTGAATGTGACAAAATGTGTATTATCCTTCAATTAGCTTGCAACAGCTGACTATACATTTAAGTCACACTGTCATTAATACAGAAAAGTACTAATTTATCCATGACTAAATAAGATAAGATCTTATAATAAGATCTTATTAAATTGATTCTTTATGAATGCCAGCCAGATCTGTACTCCAAATCTGTATCTAAAACAGATGCATTCAACAATGTTTAATCCCATTGTGATTTGAAGGAAAGGCAGTAAAATGCCTGTCGTTTGTCAAGCTGAGCACTGCACTTTGGACCCGATAATTGCGTGATGGTGTGATAAAAATGAAAATAGTCACTATCTGTATGGCGCCAAACCTCTATTGTTATTCTGTCCTACATGTTAGTGAGTGTGGCTATAAATTGGTCAATAAAAACAACTTAAAAGTTTTCTTTACAACAACTTCAAAAAGGCAATATTATTTCTGACAGCGTCTTTCACGGCTGCGAGAAGGCAATAATTGTGTATAGCAAGTGCGATGAGCAGATTTCGGCAGCCAAAGACAGGTATATGTGTCAAACAGATAGAGATGCTTAACGCTTGGCTACATTTTTCAGGTTACCCTCACTGGTTTATTTGGCTTCTGTTTGCACACACACTTATTTAACTTCAACCCTCTCCACATGTCACAATTAATTACATTGCTTTTCAAGCAATGTATTAAGCATACAAGCGTGACAAAATTAATAGACAAAACTATTTCTCTAAAATGTACTGTAAACTACACAAAGAGTGCAAGCAGGACACTGCATTATAATTGCTAGCGAGGTCAGAATAGCAGTTTTGCTGTGTTGCAGCACAATGTTGCCTGTCACTCACCATTTTGACAGGAAGGCGCCACGACCCTTAAACCAGCGAGCGCAGAAACCCTCAGACTGCACTCTACTCATTATCCATCTTACCGTCAATTAGACCTAGTGACTCTCTAAAAATGACTCATGAACAGCACTGGGAGCCTGGACAACAGCAAAGCAAATAAAGCTCAACCTGAAACCCAGTAATTATCAAGAAACGCACGTACAAAGATTATTGTAGCCTATAACCTCAGTGTCAGAGAACACATAGTTTGCAGGGTACAATGTGAATTTCCATTGTCACAAAGTGTGTGTGTGTGTGTGTGTGTGTGTGTGTGCGTGACAAAGGGTAAAGAAAAAAGGCTAAATGATGAAAATCCCTACTGTCACCCATCATCCGAATAGCATTCTCTCGAGGGGGGAGACACGCATCTGTCTTGGCTCCCTGATATCCAAACACAGCTACAGTATAGGAACACAGGAGACATTCCATCTCCATTCTGAACCTTTTCCTCAAGGTCAGCAATTCCATCGGGGCCCTGGGGCGCTGTTAGGGGTCCAAGAGCAATCAGGTGTGAACACCAAGGAAAACGTGGGCAGTTTTTCTACAGCTACACGTATCAAACAGATTGGAGGACACCATGTGTGACATGTATGACACAGAGCCATGTAAAGAGAGAGTTGCGTCATCTCCGTTCACTCCGATGGACCGTTCTTTCACAGCAACGGAGCCTCAAAATAGTTCCTGGAACTAAAAGAACCCTGTAAATTATATTTTGTAAATCAGTGCATTTATTGACTACTAATTACCAAAAAATGAAGTTACATATATATCTATATATATATATATATATACACACACACACATATACACACATACACACACACACACACACACACACACACACACACACACACACACACACATATTCAAATTGCCCACCAAGCACTTCCTGGAACTTCTTTGCCATAGGTTTTGCCTCTCCACGAAACAAGTGACCGTTGAAAATGTCGACCTTCCGTTGGCGTAACTCTCTCTTTCCATGGCTCTGGTATGACACTTTAATTACAGGATGCACTACTCTATTAATGCAAGCCTAGCCCGCATGCAACACCAAAGAACTATTTCTATGTAGTGACATGAAGCGATTGGGTGAGATTTATTCTCTGGCCTCCTGCTAGGAAAGAGAGAGGCTGTATCACTCCAGCTTTTGTTCCTGTCCTACCCTTAAGTCTTTACTGCTTTCCTCGCAGGCCGCACACAGAGCGTCCTGAATAGAAGGAAAATGGGAGTAGCTATCACAAGTTCCTCTGCGTTTTATTCATTCGCTTCACTTTTCCTCTGCTGTAATTATTATTCAGTGACAGCCAAAATCTCCCAATGACAGGCTGTTGCCCCATCCCAAATATCATTTTTAATGCTGTTCGCCAGCTACAAGACACAAACACAGTGACTCATGGGTTTTGATAGATTATTTTGTGAGCTGTCAAGTCCGGGGCCTGCGATAATGTGACAACGCCTCATTGACTTTTAGTAGGATGCAATTTGAGTGGAATCTCGCCGTTTAGAGCAGCGTGGAGCTGAAAGCCAAAGTCACAGTCACAGTCCTCTTCCACCCGCCCCCCCCTTCACCAATGACGTCCTCTCCTCCGAGGCTTTTAAACGCGGCAGTAGGAGGGCAGAGAAAGGAAAAATAGCCAATGGAGCTGCAAACTGGGGGAAGGAAGGTGGTAAGAGAGATGAAAACCTGAGCAGGCTTGCTGACTGTGTAGCGCAGCAGAGTAGCATCAAAGACACCCAATGACAAGAAGACAGATGCAATAAACATTACCGGTAGCAGCACGGTTAGCGGACGGTGACACCAGACGGCCGTCATTCATGAATCAAACTCATTGCGTTTGTATGTGCTGTGTATGGATGTGTGACCTACGAATGAACTGGGTGGGGGTTTTTTTTCTCCACGCTTGGCTGGAAGAAGAAGAAAATGACAAAGGGATCGCTGGAGATGGATGGAGAGGTGGAGGGCGAGCTGCAGAGGTGTTGGGATAAAAATACAAACCCCAAAAAACATTAGGAGGGTTTTGACATTGCCTTTTTTGACATTCATAATGTCTAAAGGACGTAGTGAGCAGCCAGGGCCCTCCTCCCCTGTCGCTTTATGACAAGCTCAGGCACTCCACAATCTGGTGCGTCCAGGTACCATCACTCCCGTCATTATCTCCAGAAAGCCATTCCATTCGACCTCTGCAGTTGACGCGCATTATTCACGATAGGAAGGGTCCTCACAAGCACCTCGGCTTGGGAAGAGAGGCGCAGGTGAGTGAGTGACAGAAGGAGAGAGAGCATGAGAGAGAGAGAGAGAGAGAGAGAGAGAGAGAGAGAGAGAGAGAGAGAGAGAGAGAGAGATGAGAGAAAGAAAATAAAAGGGGATGCCAAAGCGTATAAACAAGGAGAGGGGTTCAAAGACGTGAAGCGTTGAGAAGCTTAGAAAGAACTCGGGGGGGCGATGGATCCATTAAACACTGTGGTCACCTTCATACGAAAATAAATTGACCGCTGTGTGCCGTCTCCACCCCATGGCTGAAACCCCTCTCGCTTCCTCATTAGGGCATCAGTACAGCTTTAATGAGCAGGGGGAAAAAAGCTTCTGTGTCGCGGGCAAGATGAATGGATGCCAGCTTCTTCCCCATACCACTATAGTGCTGGGTCAGTGTCTGTGTCTCACCTTAGGAAGGGAAACTTCCTCTCATTCCTTCAGGACCTGAGGGGCCCAAAGGAGGCCCTGGTTACATCACGCCACTAATTATCTACAAAGCTGTTGTCATAGAAACTATTTAGTAACACCTCACCGGGGAAAAGAGATAATGCAGACAAGGTATACAAACTAGCAATAAAAGCTATTCAGAACATGTTGAGTAGACAATGAGTAGACAAAAGGGCAGCATCTATCACCAGGCATAGCAGTGTTCTCTTATTTATTTAACATGTTCTTTTACTGCTATGCAGTGTGCCATATTAAACTGGCATACTGGCTTGTAGGGTTCAAAACACCTGTCAAAGTTTGGAATATGTCAAGGTTTGCTTGAAGAATTCACAATTAAGATCTTCTTACTGGTACCACAGGTACTTTACTACACTGGCCCAAATGCAGCAGCTCTGATCCATCCAAAGAATTGATCAATAAATCATCACACTTGCATTGTAAGAAATACAATTGTAGTGCATAAGAGAGTTGGCAGTAATAACAGATGAGGAGAGCACAAATACACAGGATGTATGGATGATGCGGGTAGTGGAATGTTTAGCAGTAAGGTTGGTGGACATTTAATTTAAATTATAAATAATTTCACACTTCCAAAAAGTTTGGGCTTTATAGACCACACATTACATTTGCCATTTTGTTTCTATTGTTCATCACAAAGACACTTTACGCCAGTCTGGCAACAGACCGTACCTACAGAGACTAATGAAACACTGATGACTGCTGTAACCTGCTTTTACAACAATAAACAGGCAGTGGAAAGCAAACACACATTTTTACAAGATCCTTGATGTTCACAGCCAGATGTAAATGCTGACACTCCCAACGCCTGTTAACCTTTCAATAGCTGGGAATTGTGTCTATTGACAAACTAAATGTTGCCATTCACCTCCTCAAACCAAATTCATGCATGTAAAAAATGTGTACTGCACTGTATGTGTTAACTCATGCATGATGAGGCTGTGAATAAGCGGAGGGTGTCATTGTATTCATTGTATTCAATGTGATGTCATATTGTTTTTGTAATATTGTACACATGCATGTCTGTATTTACAGTGTTTTAAGGAAAACTAATCATGCACAATGAACTGAGCACTGGGATATGTGTACTACACTTTAATGATTCCGGATGACTCGTAACTCTTTCAGCCAGAACTCAATGAAGACAGGTCTGGGGTGTTGTTTTGTTTTGTTTCCCTTACAGTCAGCTTGACTCAGGACATGCTTCTGAAAAATACCAATAGGAGAGACTGCCTCGAATAGTACGGAACTGTACGCTTTATAATACGATCACAAATCAGGATGAGATATTTGCACAAAAAAATGGCCGTGGTTGAAGCGATTGCTCTGAGGAAGCTCATGGGGTTTGAGGGTTTGAGGATCTGCATCTGCGGTTAAATAGAATTAAAACAATGACTTGCATTGCCATTGAATATTTTGTTATTTCAGCAGTAGCGAGGTCTGGGGACTGAGGATTGTACATTAAAGGCAGTAAGTCATAAGGTTAAGAGGAAAGGTGGTATAGATTTATCAAGGCTGGCCAAAGCTAGAGGAGGAGTGTGTTGAACTCAGTGATGGATTGAGCTGTCTGATACTGCTCATGACTCATAGAGAATGATCATTGTCTAGAACGAGAGCCCATGGCATTATACTGTACGAGATCATGCTGAAATATCGCTAATTCAGTAAGCTATTCGGCAGAAGAGCATTGAGTTTAAGGGGACGTATGTAAAATTGCGGTTAAACATAATTACCAACAAGAAGAGATACTTTAAGTTGAAGCATATTGTAGCTAGACTAAAGAGAAACAGAGACATCACCCATAGGATTTCAAAGCAATAGCTTGGCTTTTTCTGTAGCTTCCATATTGGTCCCAGATTCTCTTTTCAACATTTCACTCTTTGAAACTATTTTGGCTGGGTGGGTCGAGTGATATCAATATTGCACATCAGATATCAAACTCATGACCTTTCTGGTTGGGAATAGGGATGGGCACGGGTACTCGAGAACTTGAGTGCCGTTCTGTGACAGCAATGCTCAATGTCATACGTTTCATGATCGATGAAGACAACGCGCAAATAAATGTGTGAATTAATTAATATCGCTCAACTTAATGAAATAGGCTACGTAACATAATGTCACATTTTAGTAGTAGTCCAGTTCCAAAAAACTCAACATAGCCATAGTTTTGGACATGGAGTCTGACCAAACAGAAGGCAGATTTGTTCCTATATGCCATTTTGTCCGTCAAACAATACTTCCCGCCTGTCATGAAATCCCATCAACATCTCAGTTAAACTTTCAATTAAATTAGAGTAACTTAATGAAAATTCAGTTTTTTCAGTATTTTATACGTTAATTCAAATAAGAGACTGACGTCGTCTGGTACATCCTTTAGTTTTATGATCTATTTAATTTGCCCTCGCCCCAGAATACAAATACTTGAGTACTTGCTTGTTATCTCTGTCAGGTACTTGAGCAGTCAAAATGCAGACCAAAATGAACATCCTTAGTTGGGAACTGACCACCCTAACTACTACAATTGCAAGCATTTAGGAGCAGGTAGGGGTTAGGCATCTTATTCTACAATGCTTACAGGTAGGCTGGGATTGCTGACGCTCAAACCCATTACATGTTGGTAGGATATAGCATTATATTATTATAATATATTTGAAGGATCCATGCTTAGAAGCATACATGTAAATAAATTACAAATATATGTGGCAAATATTATCGTCATAATAAACTATTCCCAAATAGGTACTAGCCCCAAAAGTACTGTATTGATAACAGTGATATCAAGAGTCACTGAAAATTGAGGATCTAGATCTTTTGTGTGGCTTCAATTATGAGTTCCACTTGAGAAACAACTAAAACTATATGCAGGAAGGCATTACATGGGATATCCCAAACTATTCATGAGATAGAAAAACTTACAGTATATGTACTCTACATGTCAGAACATGTAGAGCATGATGCTGATATTGCTGATGATTGGTGATGATGCTGATATTGCTTTGTTTATAATAGCCTTTGCAGTTATAACTATTAACTGTGAACAAAATTCCTATAATTTCCCCATTTCAATACACTTCAAATACAAGCAGCTAAAGCCACAGGAGTGCATGGCTGATGTTCACTGAAATGGACAAATGAATGTAATGATGGGGTAATGGATCATTGAAACTCAGCTCACAAAGAGCCACCACTTAAAATAGCATCTGCAGATCCAATATTTGCAGAGCAGCCAGTCGGAAACATTGGTGCAATACATTACTAGTTACTTAGAATTCATTGAAAAACAAACTATGTCTTTAAAATGTATATATTCTTTCTTCTGAACAGCCTGTATAAGCTTGTATAAAACTAATTTGGAGATACTACATGTGCTAACTGTTTTTAGACATATGTCAAGCTACATTCTGAGATTTCCATGGACGATTGCCTGCCTAGACTAAAGGACTCTCAGTACATGCAATGACATAGACCATACTACTGGGATTCAAGTTGCATTTTGAGGTGCAAAAGTAAATGTAATGAGAAACAGCAGGAGTACTAAGATAAAACAACATACTCTCGATTCTGTCAATTTGGCGGTGGGATTGACTAATTGAATCATTTGACATGCCTGCTCACTTTCCAAAAAATCATCTTTTTCAGCGTGTCCCGGAGGAAATCACTCCTAACTACAGCTACTAGGCTGCCATACTTGGAGAGTCAGCGGTGTGAGACTACACATAAATATGTGCCAATCAATCAGCTTGTTTCTATTCAGCTTCCCATTTCAGGTGCTACGAAAAACGCAGTGCCGCTCCATGTAGGTGTAGCTATAGAGAGTGTGATGTACCCAGAATCTGACTGACAGGCCTCAGTGAAGACGTGATCGTTTATTAGGGTCAGCATGGCACTTGCCCCTCCCCTGTCCCCCGTCAAGCCCACCCGGTGACAATGGAAAACGGGTGACATTCAGGGTGAAGACAGGATGCCAGCACAAGCACAAATTCTGCACTCGTGTGCACTTCACACCTGTGTCATCCATGGCAGCCCCTCCGCCTATGTGGTGTAATGAGGTGGCTTAAAACTAGCATGTGACACTTGCCCAAAAGAAGAAGAAGAGAGAAAGAGCACTGTCGAAAGCATGTCTTTCTCTGGTATTTCTTTATGAGGCTGGGGGTTTGTGTTAAGACATTTCAAGAATGTGTCAAGAGCATATGTACAAACTTTGGTGAAAACCAATAGCTAAAATAAGTTCAACTTTGTTGGCCAACACGTTTGTATTTATAGATTGTGCTCCTACCAATATTTGCAGCTTCTTTCTTTCTCTGTGGAAGAAGTTTGTTTAATAGGGCAAGATTCCGACTGGGGGTAATTTACATTGACTTGTAAGGACTAGAGTGATATAATTAAACAGTCCACTTTGTTACTTTGAAGAACAAAACCACTAAAAGAGAAACGTTTTAGTTTTTCTTGACCAAACTAACTTTCATATTGTATAGATAGTACATACACTACAGCCCTTTGAGATTTTAATGTCATTAAGGGCTATATAAATAAAATTGACTTGACTTGATTACATAAATCATTGAAGTTCTGACATTTGTATACTGCTATCTTGAGAATGCCCTATAATAACTAAAAATACAGTAGATGTCCATCATATTACAGTACACTACGTGTGTGTGTGTGTGTGTGTGTGTGTGTATGCGTGTGCGTGCGTGTGTGTCTGTGTGTGTGCGTATGCGTGTTCATGTGCATGTATGAGTGTAGTATAAGCTCTTGTGATTAACCATAGATTGCATTTTTATTTTATTTTTTATAATCAATTTATAATCAAAAGGTCAAGTCTCTTAACCCATAGATATTCAGAAGCAAAGTATATATAAAATACCATAATGCCAGAGGACCTGGTATGATTTAACTATCAATGAATTTGATACACTTACTGTAGAGGATTATAAGGTAACCTGGCTACCCAGTTAAGCAGTCCTTAAGCAATAGAAATATCCACCAAGCTTTGTTAATCAGTCAGTAAAAACATTTACTGAGAATGATAACTATATTATGTTTCCACAAAATGTATGAACGGCTCCTCTTAAAAAGTAATTAGTCTAAAGTTAGAAGCAACTTATTAAAGTCAAAAGTCATAGGTTTATAAAAAAGTCATTGATTACATTCCATGCTATTAACCTTTTGAAATTAGAATGATAGAGCTTCAGAGCATGTACTTCACCACATAATATCTGGTACATTTATTTTGTAAGTTACCTTGGTAAAGTTATATAACAATAATAATCCAATCATAATAATATTCTTTATTTGTATAGCACTTTCATACAGAAATGCAACTCAAAGTTCTTTACAGAGGGAATACATGCACAATTCTGCATGTATTAATATTTTACAAATCAACAAATGCAAATATGTCCTCCTGTCCTAACATACCATTAGATGTTGATGTTTATTTAATTTAATGTGTAAATAGGAAATGAACTTCCTGAAAAGGTTTATTATAAAAGGTGTATTATAACAACTTTTTGCTATTGAAATTACACAAGCGGACCTTTCAGCTGAATACTGAGTACTGCATTTAGGACCACATTTAACCAAGAAAGTGCTGCATTTTACAAACATTTTCTCACTAGGTAATGGCTTCACTTAACACAAAACAGATATGAAAATATGAGTGGCATAAGATTTGATACTGCCTCTTTTATATCCCGTTAAAATTTAAGTACACTGTGGGTGGTGATAAAAGCTCCTTGTCACACAGCTTCTTTTAGTTTGCCAACATTTACTGTCTGAATTACTCAATGCAGGTCCTAAGTGGCATGAAGGAGTAGATAGATGGCTCTCACATCAAGACCTGACATACTGTATCAATAGCATCAGACAATTTCTATCTTTACTAAACTGCCTTTTTCTCCTCATTCAGTTAATGAGGAGGTATACATTAAATTATGTGACAATAATAAATATAATCTCATGAAAGTATAACCATAAATACATTACACATCTTGCATATAATCCCTTGCAAAATAATCTACTACTCGTGAGTCGTGACACCAACCAGCATCTAAAAGTATCTCTATACTATACACCATTAGGATAAAACATATATTATACTAATTATTGTGTCTGTGTGTGCGTGCTCGCGCACTGTGTGTTTGTGCTCAAATGAGTTTATCAAGTATAAGTGAATCACAATGTTAAAATTAGCTTTTAAAAAAATAGTTTCAAAAGTTCTTCACAGACTCCGCGGACACAGTTGGAGAAACCCTCCGTGTTGATAAAGTATTGACACAAAAAGTTGCCTAGTAGTTATGAAGTGTTTACTGCTACACACAGTGCATTTTAATGAGTTCCATTTTTAGAATAATTTGAAATAATTAAACTGCACCTAATTCTAGTGTGCACTGAAGTCTTGTTTGTGAAAGGGCTGAAATAGTCAACCGTGCAGGTACTTGGAAAGATGCACAGTTGAGATTAGGAAAAACAATGCAACAGTACTAGACTGCTGTCTCATCACTGGAGATGCTGTGCTACAGTCACTGACTAATTAGTGCAGTTGTGTTGATGCTGCATTGCACCCAATAGTCACTCAGTCCAACATTTGTTCACGTGACCTAGACTTATTCAGCATTCATGACACAGGCATTTAATGTCATTGCATACAATAGACTACTAGTGGTCCAGAGCATTCAATGGAAATGCTGACCCAACACAAACAGACAAGTGTTAAGCGTTACAATAATTTAAGCAGTGAATCTCTCTGAATCGGAATATTTTATGAATGCTCTAACTGCATGAAACATATCACGTCAGGCATTTTATGAATGCTCTAACTGTATAAAACATCACTTCAGGCAGAGAAGCATGTGGTTTGACGATACAGTATATTTGCTTCACCAAAAGCACAAATAAAAATGCATACTCGCATATATTTCTGATATGCACTTTAATGCCCCACCCACCCACGCAATAGTTACTTACTGTATATACCCTGCATTTGCACGACACACGAGGACAACGTGCTTGTCGCTTATGAGCGTTCCTGGTTTGTTATTGGTTGGATCATCAGTTTCTTATGCAACTCGTTACGCTGCCTTCGCTCCTATTGGTAGTTGTCACATCTTTCAGTTTCACCTTTCACCTCTAAGTCTATTTTCGCCACATCTAGGTGGCTTGTAGCCACCTCCTGTCTCTTGTAGCTGTAAATCGGCAACTCTCATTTAAAATGAGTGGCAGCAGATCGCTTTGTCTCCCGTGACTGTCATGCATGTGAACACAAGTATAGTATTTGTACTGTACTAAAACCTTTCTATTGTTGTTAGGTGTTAAATTCAAAACAGAAGTAAAACGATAAACAAAATATAGGAACAGTATAAACTCGCAATGGTGAGAGTTATGCTAAGTGCGGCCCATCTGTTTAGGGACAATTTCATTCAGCTGAAACCAACCACCAGGCACCAGTTGATATCAAATATCTGGCCTCCCTATTATTCTAATGATCACTGTCAATCTTGATGGATTAGTGTATGCATTATCGACCTGGAAATATGAATGAGAGAGACAGACTCAACGTGCATTGCTGAAGGAACAGTCTGGCTTTATGGGCAAACCCATTAGGGGCGTTAATCAGGATAAAACGTCTATGTCATCCATTTTCAGTGGCTGACCGCAATAATGACTCATTAAACATTGTGTTTCAGAGAAATCCATCTCCATCTTGGCCCAGCAATATTCTGAGATTATTCACATGACTGTTCTCAACTAAGATCACTGCTCACATCGGATCAAAACGAACAGTAAGGACATGTGGAACATGAACCAAGATTAAATAAACCTACGTGGTTAATTGGGAGGAAAGTATTTTGTATGTAGTGTCAGTGTCAGTGTGAGAAACAATAATAAATGGATACTGGTTGACGGAGATAGTATTATACAGACATTGCTCATATGCAATAGGCTAAATATTTTTGGAACATTCAATATGACATCCATATCGCTCCGATACAGATGAGACCAAAGAAAGTACATTTTGAAGGTGGCCCTTGGAGGGTGAAAGAAGAAAAAATTTATAACAATATTCAGGCAGCAAAGAAATCATCATCACTAGACAATCAAAACTTTGTGAAAAGAAAAGGATTGGGGGAAAGGATTCTCATTATCTATGCATAAACTAAGGCAGGGTGAGATCTATGACCACACAGAAACTTGGGAGCATATTGATTTACTTAATGAAAGGATTTCCTATTGGTTTAGCTGCTCCGGGGAGAGCTGAGTTCATCAATTTTTTTCACGTCCTTAAATACAATATCTAAAGGCTGCAGAATGAGGGATAATGATTCTCCAAAGATTTCTGTTGGCTGCAAATATCTTCAGTACACCAGGTGGTAAAGTGAAAAATATGTTTAAGCAAGCCAATTTTGAAAGCAAGTGTACATGTTTACAAAACCGCAGGGCTCTATGCAAAAATGACATCAGTGCAAATAATGACGGTTTTACAGTAATATACTACATAGAAAAGTAATGTAGGCCTATATTGTATTTGTAATACAAACAATAAAGGCTTAGCAAATTTAGATAATATTATATGGATACGGAAAATCACCATTTATAAATGTGATTTCTGACAGACAGATTACATTATTAAATGTCTTGGCACAAGTTAAGCCTTACAGATTGTTGCTGTGTTCTGCAAAACATAGCTGAAACAGCCCCTCAAACTGTTGAAATTAATCAAGTATTTATATAATATTGGCAATATTGTTACACTTTGCGCACCACATGCGCCGTCGCGACTCCGTCAAGTATAAACTAGGCTTCAGGCTGGCCACAATAAAAGGCCACTCGAAAATGTGCACAATCAACAACCTGATCAATTCTATGCGAAGGAGATGTGTTGCACTGCGTGAGGCAAATGGTGGACCCCCGGACGTCCCCCCCCCCCAATACAGTGAAACTGCACATTTTCGAGTGGCCTTTCATTGTGGCCAGTCTAAGGCACACCTGTGCAACACAATGTAATACTTAAATTCAGCACAAATCAAACACAGTACAAACCTTTTGAGGGTGTGAGAGATGTGGTACAATCGTTCATTGGCTCAGTAACATTCAGCAAGTTGAAAAGAAAACGCTTTCAACATTTTCTCATAAAGTACATTATGGTTTTACCCATTCTTGGCATTGTTCTCATAGTCCCTGCGCCTCACCTCATCATACCTGCCTAATAATAAATGGTGATTATAGCTCATGTCATGTTTAACAATGAAGTTCATGCAGATATAAATTTGCCGCGGTGTAAATAAATTGTCAATAGCTTTTAGCAGCAATTATTAGAGTCTTCATTTGCTGTTGATTTTAGCCGGGTGGCACTGTTTTACAAAAATAAACAGCTACGCCCTCTTCCGATGGACTACCGAGTGGTCCAGAGCCCTCGTTAATTTACGATTAATTTAACATGGCGCCTAAACAAAGATGCTTTCAGAAAACGCGCCGATTAAATAATGTGGCACTTAAGTTCATCTTAAGATCATCGTTGCACTTCGGGAAACGGAGACCTTTAATGAATAACCTAGTAAATACTAGATAATGAAGATATTACTCAGCCTTTATATTTATCTTTAATAACAATAATTTTAGTCCTAGTCATATTGGGAATATGAATATATAGTAGAGGAAATAAGATTCAAACAGCAAGCATTGCACACATTTAGTAATGTCAGACCTCCATGTGGTAGTTTGACTTGTATCGCAATGAGACTTTAAGTATAAGTCAGTCAGGTATAAACGTCAGCCAGAACAATATGTTTCCATTAATAGTAATTAATTTACTCACAGGGTATAAACATCATTAGATATGCACTATACATTGCATCCAATTTCTCACTCAGATTTAGTGGACTGCGGCCTAATCAGTTTCCTCTATACCGGACTAAGTATGAAAAGTACTGTAACATTTGAAATATCTACAAACAGCTGAGCACACAGTAAACGATCAATTAAACACATTCAGAAAACATTCCAGTATCTCTATATTTTAGTAATCAAACAGTTTCTTAAAATTATCTCCAATTATCATGTAGAGGTGATTTTAAAGTCCTGTCATATACACCTTTAGTCAATGACATTGAGTGTAGTAAATTTAGCTGCAATGCAAAATGCTGAGTCGTTACACCTCTAGTAAAACTAAAAGATAAAGGGATTTGTTTTTTCATACACTTACAATATTGTTGTTGTAAGTTGAGTTAAATAGTTAGGGAGATGTAATTATGAAATGCAGAGACATATGTATGTATGTATGCATGTATGGTTAGTAAAGCCATTGTTTAAGCATTCCTAGTGTAGAGCAAAACCAATGCTGATGGTCGAATTACACTGTACCACTAGTCACACACTGTAAACATTGTTTACCAAATAACTGAATATGTTGGTTTCACCCATGCAACTGACTTAATATTGCAATACAGTTGATGGGCTAATTTTGTGGTGCATGAACATTAAACTGCATGGCCAGGCACATCTTGGATGGAACATGCACACAGTATATGAAGGCAGTATATTGCCAGGATAAATTATTATTGCTTCACATTAATTGTTTGCACATATTCTGGACAATTACTGCCTATCAAGGGCTGTTTAACATATATTTGATTACAGCATGATATTGCCCAGCAACTGCAGTACTAACATTCAAAGATGATGCTGCAAAATTACTTCTATAAAGTCAATGAAGACCACATAAATTAATTCCAACCATGTTTCTGTAGACGACTGTACGCTAGCAGAATTAAGATACGATCACTCTCAAAAGCAAATTCAGACAAAGAGATTATTAAAATCCAAGGTTATATCAACACAAAGGTCACATTTTAATACCACTTGTAAATACAATCTTTCTCTGCTGCTGGTGATAAATACCAAAATGCTATACTTAAATCAGTAATTAAATTGGGATTTTCTATGTGGGGGCTGCCCTATTTTTTGTGAATTTTGCATCAAAGACTACTAAGGTATTAATAATCTGTCTATTTAGGAACTTCAATTTCAAATCAAAAAAATAGTTGGCTGCTCAGATAGGCTATATGTGCCATAGCTGTCTTGTGAGATTGCAAACTTGTTTTCCTACCAAGTTAGGCCTGTAGAAATGTTACCCTGATTTTATTGCCAAGGTCCAGTCAGAGTAAGCAATATTCAAATATGAAATTATAGAACTTTCATTGTCTGATACTAAGAAACATGTAATGTCCATAACCCCTTCCAATGGATGCAGGCACTGAATGGGTTAGAGTTTCGTAACTTGCGCAACCACACAGACATCAGCTATTCCCTGAGATGAGATGATCATCTCGGGGAATTAATGAACAGTTCGCTATGTGAAAATTCTAGAAGTCCACACTTTGGCAGATTCAGCTGCTGTTTGTTGAAAGTCATTGAAAAATCAACAAATGCAGTGGCCTTCATCACACAGCGATCGTCAATGTAAATCAAAAGACTGCCGTTTTGAGTAAATACCCATCAAATGAGGAAGTCGGTTATTTTTGCCCGATATATATATATATTAAACGATATATTTGCAGAACCAAAGTAGCCTAGTGTAGATTTTTAAGTTTTAAGGCAATTCTTATAAGACACATTGGAAAAAATACAGAGGTACAGGTCGGCCGTGGTAATGTGGGTATGGCCGTGACTGTAGGGCAGAATATAGTGTAAGATTTATCTGTAGCTAACGTAAGCAGCAGCAAAGAAAAAATGTCTGCTTTGATAATATATAAAAGTTGCACAACACACAGGGCAAGTGCTCCGTTGTGGGTGTTTTAAGCAGTTTTTTATTTATTTAAATATATCGTGATATATATTTTGGCCATATCGTCCAGGCCTAGTGTAGATATATTGATGACAGTAGTGCTGGACGATATGGCCAACATTTATATCACAATATACTTAATAATTTCGGTCGATACGGTATAATTCCGATATTGATATGAATAATAAAAGCCTCAGAATATTTGCCCCCACAACAGAGTACTTCTGAAAAAAGCACGTGCCAACATTGACGACCAATGTCTCTTGATCAAAGAATCTTGATTCTCGAACCCTGGTATAAAAATGCATTCCTATAGACAAATCCAAAATCTACTGTCATGATTGGCTAAAGGCATTTCAGACCCGTTGCCAATTTTACGTGGCTGATCGCCACTTTTCCAATAATTTCAGGCTCATTGTAGTCTGTTTGAGTCTCATTTATTCACCATCTAAGAGCTGCCATGGCATGCACCACTAGTGCAGAATCGAGACAGAGTCATCAATCTGTCAATCCTTTCTGTGTCAGGTGAGATGTTCAATGTTGAAACAAATTAAGCTGCAGGGTTTTTATTTATTTTTTTTATACACAACAATAACATCATTCACGTGGCCAGCCATGTTCGCTACTGTTTTCTGTATGCTTATAGTGTTACTCATTCGCATAGGCTGCAGAAGATTCCAACCTGACTTAATTTCACCCATGAACAATTACATGACTAAAATTGTAATATTCCTTCTTGAGCCAGCATCACACTGCTATAGCTTCTCCTGGGTGATACTGCCTTGCACACAGTATCCCTGTCTATCAATGGCATTGAAAAGATCTTCACATTGTACTGTACATTTGCTTCTGGCAGACAAACAATTAAATTAATTGTAATAATACACAAGCATAGAATACCTAAGCAGAGATTAAAAAAAAGATAAAAGATACAAGTGGAAATATGTTTCTTTTAAGGGGCTATCTATAATCAATTTACGATTTAAGAAAGCTGTCTGTCATCAGATAACCCTTCCTAGAAGCTATTCTTTAAATCACATTCATTTAGGAAACACCCAAGACTAGCAAAGTAATGTTCTGGCTCCAAAGTGCAATCTGCAAGGCAGAAATTGTGATTTTCTGTTTAAACATAATTTACCACCACCACATTTAGCCACAAAGTAGTATTGACTCATAAGATACAGTGAACGCATGCACATAAATTGCAATAGACCCAGTCAGGACAATGTGGCATTGTGTATATAGAGCATATAGACAATATATATACTGTATATATATATATATACACATATACAGTACAGGCCAAAAGTTTGGACACACCTTCTCATTCAATGCGTTTTCTTTATTTTCAAGACTATTTACATTGTAGATTCTCACTGAAGGCATCAAAACTATGAATGAACACATATGGAATCATGTACTTAAGAAAAAAGTGTGAAATAACTGAAAACATGTCTTTTGAATATAATAATAAATAAAAATAATATTAAAAAAGAAAAATATATACAAAAAAATTTATATATAATATAAATATAAAAAATAAAGAAAACGCATTGAATGAGAAGGTGTGTCCAAACTTTTGGCCTGTATTGTATATATATACATATATATATATATATACACACACAAAGAGCTTTTGTGTGTGTATATATATAATGTGTGTGTGTATATA
>JAODUH010056821.1:3929-18177 GCA_027564835.1 Typhlichthys subterraneus
AGGGGTGTATGTATAAGAGTTGTTTACGTGACGTAGAGGGGTGTAGGTATAAGAGTTGTTTACGTGACGTACAGGGGTGTATGTTGACGTAGAGGGGTGTAGGTATAAGAGTTGTTTACGTGACGTACAGGGGTGTATGTATCACATGACGTAGTGCTGATGGACGGCAGAGGCGGAGACACACACACACACACACACACACACGTTACCTGGTTCCTCTGGCGACCCATGAGCAACACACACAGCACGTAGAGCACCTCCACCTTGTACATGATCTCATGGACGATCTTCATGGAGTGGGGCAGGCGTGTCCTGAGAGGGCTGGTGGTCAGGGAGCTCTCGTCCGACGACTCTGGAAGAGAGAGAAATGGTCTGCTCTCAATTTAGTAGACAGTGAAAATAGTCGCACATTTAGATATTGTTTACTTCTGATTATGCATATACATTAAATATTAGGGAACAGGCAGGTGGTATTAACGGCTATTAAGGCGGCTACTAAGTAGAAATGCACTAATCGACCGGCATCGGACGGTTTTCAGCTTGACCGGCATCATCGTCAGCCAGCCGGTGTGTCTAAAATATAGCAGATACCTTACCGATGGAATAGGCCTATATTTACATTGTTCATGTTCACTTGGGCCTTAGTTTAATATAGAGACTGATAGCTAGCTGCCATGGCAGTTAATGCACACATGACTATACAGTCATGTGAAGTATACCCTCTTTAAAGTGTATGTTTTTACATATCAGGACATAACAATCTTCTGTTCTTTAGCAGGTGTAAAACTTAGGTAAATACAACCTCAGAGGAACAACAACACATGACACATTAGACCATGTCAGGATTTATTTAACAAACTAAATTGAGATGCCATGAAGTACACCCTTACTGATTCCATAGAATTAAAATGCTAAGTAGCAGACAGATGCTGCTAATCAAATGTCCTTGATCCATTGATTATCAGCAAGTGTGTGACCGTTTTAGCAGTGTGCTGATCTGGAGCCTTCAGGTGTGTGTAAACACAATGCCATGGAGGAATCAGCAATGACCTTAGAGGAGTTGCTGCCCATCCATCTGGGAAGGGTATAAGGCCATTACAAACATTCCGCAGGAATGACTGACCGTACCTCTAAGTTATTAACCAGGCTGCTAATTAGGCTGTTACACAGGCTGCTAACCAGGCTGTTACACAGGCTACTAACAAAGCAACCAACGAGACTACCAACAAGGCTGTTAATTAAAGGAGTCTGACCCGTGCTGCTCTGCTCCGCCTCCTCGCTGGCCATCTGCATGAGCGTGTCCAGCACCATGGCGTTGTCCAGCCACGTGTACCAGTCCCCCAGCTCCTGCAGGAAGCTGGATGCCCCCGTGGCCTCCGACACCTTCCGGGTGGCCAGCTTGCACAGCCTCTCGATGAAGTCTGGGATGTTGAGCAGCGTGACTGGAGGAGGGGGAACAGACGTGGTTGTGGGTGGGGGTAGGCGGCCAATGTCGAGCTTAGGTATATGTATCAGATGTCAGAGTTACTTATGTGATGTAGTGCTGATAGACGGCTGAGACTAACAAGGCCCTATCTAAATGAATGAAAGGAGGAGGGAGACATAACTGCACTTTCAATGGTCACTGAGACATGAATACTGCATGTATACTGTACAATCACCAGTCAAATATGTTACAAACTGCTGTAAAACCTTGTGACTTTGCCCCAAAATTAGGTTTACACAGGTTATACTACCACACATGGGCAAGAAAATTAAGTGCTTGATTCTCAAATTTTGTCCCCTCCCCGAAATGCTGGAATGGGGAGGGGGGCATATAAAGTGGGGGTCTGGGGGCCACCCCAAAATCAATTTGAGAATCAAACTCATTATTTTCTACATTCTGGTGAATTCTTATGGACATTTTTTTGCCTTTTCTGCATCAATTTATGGGGGAAAATGTCTATTTATTTAAAAGGGGGAAGAAAATATGCATACGACATATTCATGTCAGTGATTCATTAATTGCAATTATTTACCCCTGGACATTAATAGCTCATATGCAAAACATCTGTTTTGGGATGGTATAGGCTAAACTATAGTTGACAATAGGTCTACTACACATTTTGGCCATAACCAATTAAAACATTGATTAAATCTACTGGAGAATGAGAGCCGTCCGCGGGATCAGTTGTTTATCCGAAAATCCTTTATGGGCAGGACACTTTGTCACACAGGCATAGACTAGACAAGTTCAGGAGCACTGCCTTCATAGCCATTAGCTAATTATTTTACAAAATCCATTTAATGCAAATATGTTACATTTATGTTTGATCGTTTTTTTGTGTGTGACATAATTACAGCATACTCGGGCAAAGTATGTCAGTTACCGTACGTGATCTTCCTCAAGTCATAATGTACATGCAAAATAAATATTAAGATTCATAACATGTATCCCATAGATGTGACTAGTTATTTCCATGATTTACATTTCTTTCACTACCAATTGTGAGTTAACTACTGGCACTCACTAAATGACCATATTATGTTAGCTAACATTAAGGTAGCTAACATTAGCTTGAAACAATAATTCCTCATAGCTATTGGCTACGTCGAGCAGACAACAATCAACATTTACACATTTATCTCAGCGCAAGTTTACATTTTTTCCAGTCACAAAATTATTGTAAATTGGACAGTGAGTGTTAACCTTTCCACAACGCACACAGTCAAAAAGGTAAGGTAAACCGGGTATGTGTGTGTCGACTGCAAGTCAGAAAGCATCGTACAGACACAGGACATCGTATAATGACGTAGCATGTCCGGTGACTAAAACTCTACAGGCCTATAAGTAGCTCGAGAAGTTAGATAAATACTCGGAGGATGTGTTATTCCTTAAACTAAACTGTAAATAAAAAATAAGAAAAATCAGGTCTCCGCACTTTATTATCAGATCTTGTAAATGAAGCTAAACGCGCTATATAAATGCTGCCCATGCACATTACATCCTTTATTTAAGGGTGGCCCTCAAGGCCCCGGGCACCACGACCTACCCTGGTTGACCTCGGCCCGTGAGGGACTGGCGTTGTGCTTCTGCTGGGCGTTCTTGGCCAGCAGCGTGTGCTTGTCGTCGTTGCCCAGGTCGGGCTCCGAGATGGTGACAGAGAGGATGCGGCAGAAGTTGGCCAGCTGCTGCTGGTCGAAGCTCTGGACCAGGCCACACAGGTTGGGGATGGCCTCCAGGTGGATCATCTCCTGAACATGAACACAGACACACACACACAGATTGGGTAAGGCCTCCAGGTGGACAATCTCCTGAACACAGACACACACACACACAGGTTGGGTAAGGCCTGCAGGTGGATCATCTCCTGAACATGAACACACACACAGGATGGGGATGGCCTCCAACTGGATCATCATGTTTAGGAGAGCGTCCACGTACTGTAACAATCTCCCAAACATGTGAACTGCGTCACCTTCATTCTAAAATACCATGACGTTTCTGCTGCTTATCAGAGGGTAATTCACAGCCAGCCTATACCGCGTTGTGTCATGCACGCTGTAAGACAAGTGTGTTGAACGCTTGTTATGGTAGCTTGCCTTGTGAAGCAAACCAAAAATTGTTAACGTTAAGAAACAAATTTAAAAAAAAGCGAGTAAAACAAATTAGGACGTATGCAGTCGTCAGGAACAACGCCTATCACCAGGCAGTCGCTGTCTGCTCTGTGTGTGTCTCTGTGTGTGTAGCGCTGTTTGCGATCAGTCAGACAAGAGGACTAGAGCAGCGCGACATGGCTTTACTGTCTTATGTCAGCAATATTATATACATTATCGGTCTGAAAAATTATCGAGGCTGGGTCCATATATCGCACGATAAGGCCTACGCATGCGCACACAGAAACACGTGCACATACACAAACACACAGACAATCCTAAGCGATAATCAGTGAGAGAAGAGCAAGACAACCCTGTATTTTCTGCATGATGTGCAAGCTGCCCTCTCAGCATCAATGAAGGAGTGTTGAAGAGGTTTACAAAACAAGTAAAGCAAGCTTAGTAACAAACACTTGCCGTAAAGGATACTGGCACACGGCTCACAGACATACAGACAGACAGACAGGTAAAGGATACTGGCACACGGCTCACAGACAGACAGAGAGGTAAAGGATACTGGCACACGGCTCACAGACAGACAGGTAAAGGATACTGGCACACGGCACACAGACAGACACCGAGTCCCTGATGAACGCAGCCATGTAAACAAGGGCCCTGGACATTTCATATTCATCCTGACCTTTTTGACTCCCAGGATATCTTCTATTAAGGTGGCGGTCTGCAGGAAGGTCTTCTTGTTGGTCATCAGGGTGAAGAGGTACAGGACAAAATCATCCCTCGATGCCAAATTCTTAGTCACGCCTTCCGTCTGAGGAGAAAATGAGGAGAAGATCGGCACGTTAGTCTGGCTGCCTGGCTAGGATGTTGCGAGCCATAACCAGTATTGAGGGTAGCGTGTTATGTAAAATAACGCATTACGTAATTTTACTACTAAAGTTAGTAACGGAGTAGTAGAACGCATTAGTCTTTGACATTCGGTAATGTTATTTCTTTAAGTAACGCGAGTTATTGGTCACAGTCCGTGAAGTTAACGATCGGCTAAAGCCTAGATGCAACGTCAGTTTCTGCGGCTTGGGCACGCTGCGTTTTCCTTTGATCTACGCTGCGACTGGGACACTACAAGCTAGACTGCTATGTTTAGCTGGACCTATATAGAGGAGCTGAAGAGCTTTCCGGAATCGAGGAAGAGACAATAGTGGTCTTGGATTGTCTTTTCCTAATTGTGGATACAAATTCAGGCCGATTACAATGTTTGGCAACATATTCTGAATCTGTAGACAGCGACACCAGATTTTTGGTTCTGGAGCCGCCCTAGTTTCCGTTTGTAGTTGAAGTAGTATAAAAAAAAAAAATAATCGGAAGACAATGGCCCAAATGCAATCCAAATAAAAATCTAAATGATCTGCATTCATTCATATATGGCTACCTGTTAATGAAGATAAGCCAAACTCAACACCATTCTCACATTGAAAGTCGGACAGAAAACAATTATCAGTGGAAGGAAGATAAACGAGCGCAAAAGAGAGCATCTCGATATTTATAAAAACCAAACCAAAATGCACCCCCTTATTCTGCAATTGTGAAGCCCATTGACAAACTTTCTGTAAAAGTGTGTGCATTCGTATGAAGGCAAGGTAGATTTGCTGGACCAATCGGGAAGAGAAGAGGCCCTGATTGGTCAGAATCTTCAGACGCAGTGAAACTTTCATTCAATTGAGTTAACAGAGGCAGAAGCTATGGACCGGAGCATACGTTCTCACAACACATTTCGTTCCCTAACAACCCACAGACTATGGTATTTCCAACAAATTACGCTCAATTCATAGCTCCATAAATCCTACCTACAACTCCTATAAAGAGATACTTACACATACACAGCAGTTGTAAAGGACACTGAGACAGTCCTTGACCAGGTCATCGTTCACTATGGGAGCAGAACACAAACAGTATGTAAATGATGATTCTGCACCAGGTACACAGACGGATTATTGCCACATATCGGTCACTTACTCTTAGGCTTCTTCTTCTGTACGGTGAGGGTGGGCCTCATTAGGATCTCCACCAGCAGCTTTGGAGCAAAGGGAAGAGATCATTCATATTGTAATAACTGCATCATGTTAGAACAACAACTATCAATGCATTGGAAGGTTATAATCCCGCTGAGATAAACCAGCTCGTTTTCAAGAGGGTCCAAAAACTGTGTGCGTCTTACGTCTACGCCGCCGAAGAGGTCAAAGGTGTATGTGTTTGGAAAGGTGGACTCCTGAGCAGTCTTCCTGTCCTCTGTGACGAAAGACATGGCCTCCATGGAGAGCTGTGATAGCAACGCCTGATGTAAACCACAGAACGGTCGTGAGCATCTTACAAGCAGAATATTGTGTGCATGAAAACGTAGTCACTGTCAACATCTCTCTTGTGAATGCAGAGAAGCACTAAAACTAAAATCTCCTCTTGTAGTCGTGTCTCAGCGCCGCAGGGTGTGTGTGTTGGTAACGTCTTTACTGTCAAGGTATTGGCGATCTTTACAACTATAGTATCTATGCACAAAAAACTGTTTTATCATCTGCTTAGAACACCGATTTGTGATCTTAGCAGGACAACCTTTGACATTAGTAGCTGTGGGCCTGTCGCCCACGGACAGTCAAACGCAGATTATTTGTTACACACAACCATTTAAACAGTTTAGAAAAGGGCATGCACTTGAAAAATAAATACTTGGAAGGTGATTGGATGAAGTGACGGTAATCTTCTATCGCTATCGGTTAACGTCACACACAAACTACGCCCGTAGCTGCCAGCACAACACCGACCAGTCAGAGCCACTGCGGATCATACTCAAGCGGAACTATTTCAATATGTGAGACTGAAACGTGCTGCGAAGGCGAACTGAAGCTCGCGTGAGCAGGATCATCTCACGAGCCCAGCACAATGCCAGGCTATGCTGCCTTGAGCAGAGGGCGGGGTGTTGGGGTTACCTTAAGCACAGTGTGGCCATACGAAAGGTCGCTGTAGGGCTGGCTGCCCTCATACAGCTTCTTCAAGAGGCTGGGGATGCCATTCCACTTGGCCAGTTTGTCTCTCTCCTTCAGCAAGCTTCCCGGGAGCTTTGCATGTATGTACACACACACACACACACACACACACACACACACAGCACAACACATGCAGATGAAGAAATGGCAGTTCTAAATGCTAATAAATCTATTTTGAGTGTCATCATTTGAACTGCCTTAGAATTTTTGCTAAAAGAAAAAAAAGAACAAATGTTCTAGTTTCTGTTTAACGTGTTTGAAAATATTGGCTGCTATGTTCATAGTGCCTAAAAGGCCACACACAATTTCATTAATTAAAACAGTTACTTTAAGATGTGGTAATAATATAATGACATAATCTCTAATACATTTAAACATGAAAACTACGCCATGGAATATGTAAACACCGACATTACAATGATTACCTTTCGATGACAAGAGCAGTTGTCAATAACCCTGTGTTAACAGTTAAAACTAATATAAATACATTAACTAAACACAAAGTGAAATGTTTAAAACCACCTACACACACAACATAACACAACGTTTAAATGCACATAAAATAACATCTGCTGCGGATGGTGTTTCCATGTTGGGAAGAGTTATCGTGGTTCTGGTGTGGTTACGTAATCACCTGAGCTTCCCTGCTGTCTTATAGCCAGCCAGCTAGCTAAGGGAAGCTAGCAGACTCGCTTGCTAACAGTTGGGCATGTTATTGCACCATAACTTCACGTCCCCCTTCTTTGACGAACAGGGTTACCCTTTCTTCGCCTTTATTTGGGTTGTTACCATGCATTACAATGGCTGTAACAACGTTTCAGTGGAAGACATTTAGCCACACAATATCACCACCCTGTGTTAGCCTAGCTTACTAATAGCGAGCTAGCGGAGCAAACAACAAAAGGCATATCAGCAGCGGAGTTAACTGCTGCTGGACACTTCCAGCCGTAGCCAAACGTCTTTATCTTCCGAACTGTTGTCGAAAGCTGGGCGCATCGTTCTTCTGCAGGTGAGCACGTAAAAGCTAGCCCTTGGTTTAGAGTCCAGCAACTTTGCATTTGCCTTTTTTGCACAAACGACACGTCGGATCTATTTACCTGCGTACCCCGGCTGAAACCATGTCCTGTAACTCGACTCGCCGTAAGTCTGGTGACAATATTGCCATTGCAAGGTCTTCGTTTTCCTCCAACCCACGGGAATTCGGACCCTTGATGCGTCGCCATTATTTCTTCTAGTCCTTAAACTGAAACTGTTCCAGGCAGGAAGTCGACGGGTTGATGAAACATTCTGTTGAAATTACCGCCATCTACTGGCAGAACCTCGTATTTGCGCGCTGCTTGTGCCAGGAAAGATGGCTCAGAATTTCAGAAAATACATTTAATGATGTATAGGTATATAGCCTAGTTATTGTTGAATACACTAAAAGTCTACAAAAATCAAATAACGAGAAATATTGAAAATTGAACATTATGTTCGGTACACTGGTACTGCAGCCTTTTCCTATTCTGCGCCCTGGTCATGGCCTGGTCATGGATATTCTTCAGAACATACGGTACAGTATAAATGTCTCCTTTTGAGAGTTCAAAGCTTTGGTTAAGAACTGTGTAACCGAGGAGTGTAACTAATTCCTAAAATGGATGTTGTTAAAGTTTATGTTGTACATACAAATACGAAACACAAAATACATTTTTAATCTCAAGGGACCTTCTGATTAAATAAAGGTTCAAATAAAATCAAATAAATAAAAAATAATATTAATGTAAATTAATTGTCTTCAATGGGAAATAGGCAAGTTGGGCAAATATATTTGCCCTTCTATCAAAATGAAGTGTGTGATGTAAGCCATAAAACTATATTTTTTATGTATTGTATTAGTTACATTTATTTATTTTGTCTTCTTTTATGTTAATTACTCAATAATTTACTATGCACTAATTAGCATATTATGGACAACCAAATGTACGCAGTAACTTAAATCCAGAACAACTTTTTATTTTGTGATCAACTGGTTAATAAAAATAAAAGTGATAAGTCATAGAAAATGCTCTCTGGAAAATAAATTTTATTTTTTTTATCTGCTGATACAAAAAAGTTATATAAATCACTAAATAACACGTTTTTGTTTATTTTTGGTAATGTTATGCTTGAAAAGAACATTATGCTTATAATTTAATTAAATCAAAACATATACAAATGTATAATACTTGGTGGCTAACATGGTTTGAACTGCAGGTCACATGATCAGCCTTTGTATTGTTCCAGGCCACAACAGAGATCAAGGGTTCACTATTGTTTCCCACCATAAATAATGACTAGAACATTTTCCCCTGGTGTTTGAATGTTATTATTTAACAATGGTTGGCAGAGATGTTTCCAGGACTTAAGTTACTGATTCTAGATTCCAATAATATGCTAATGATTGATTGCATATATTGAGCAATAGATGGTGTATATTCATCCCTATATGATGAATAAGCTTCAATGGATCTATTGTATGCATTGAAGCCTATTCATTTACATAAGAATAAAAATGTGCTATTTTATTTTAGTATGTTCAATTACATACCTAAACAATATGCATGGTGAAAAAATATATGTTGCAGATACTTATTACATCTTTTCAGCTTTTTCTTGGACTATTTGACCTGCCTAACGTTTATCATTACACAGAGATAAAACATAATGTTAAGTCAAGTTTATTTATATATACTGTATATATATATTGTTTATTTATAACATTTCTCATTGAACACAACGACATATGATATAACTTAATTATTTACACAGTTATGTACACAGGTACCATTCAAGATTTAAAACATAATTCATGAACAAAAAGAAATAAAAGAATAACCAAAATAGGTCTGCTTATGAACATGACCTCTCTGAAAATGTCTTGTGGTTGCCCTGTTACAGGAGATCATAGCCTCTGTGGAGTACATTGGCAACTTTCAGTGAAACCCCCATTTGCAGAACACAAAAAACAAATAAAAACAGCAGCAGCACTATACTGTAGTGACCCATCCATCTTGTCAGTTAGACATGTCCTAAATAGACTCTTTATGCATTTAGCCATTGAGATGCCAGTCCCATCCCATCTCAGTCATGAACATACTAAACTTTACTAGACCAGACCAGACTAGACTAGACTAGACCAAACTAGGCCAGACCAGACCATACAAGACCAGACCAGACCAGACCACACTAGACCAGAACAGACTAGACCAAACTAGGCCAGACCAGACCATACAAGACCAGACCAGACCCGACCAGACCAGACCGGACCAGACCAGACCAAACCATACAGGAGCAGACCAGACCCGACCAGACCAGACTAGACCAGACCAGACTAGACCAAACTAGGCCAGACCAGACCATACAAGACCAGACCAGTCTAGACCAGATCAGACCAGACTAGACCACACTAGACCAGACCAGACCAGACCACACTAGGCCAGACCAGACCAGACTAGACCACACTAGACCAGACCAGACTACACTAGGCCAGACCAGACTCTACTGGTCTCAACTGTCCCAGCCTTTATTAAAGTCTCCTTCACTTTCTTCTGTCATATACAGGTATGAACTGATGGCTTCCCTCAAACCCTCGCTCAGCAGAGTGTGCTCAGACTCTGCCCTGCTTCTAAACATCATGGACCTGGCAGTGGAGAGAGAGAGAGGGGGGTGGGGGGTGGGGGGTGGGGGGGTGCAAAACATGTTAAAAAATTGAATACTTAAACAGTCACCTAGGATTTCACGTTGCCTGCAGACCTCTTTCCCAAGCCTTGCTGTTATCTGTCAGGAATTGGTTCACTCTTAGACATTCGATCTATAATTTTACATTGAAAATAATTTATAATTTAATAATTTATAATATAATAATTTATAATAATTTTAAATTAAATAAAAAATGTATAATAAGTCAGAGGTTTTATAATATCATTTAACATTTACAGCCATTTATGGTTTCAAATTAAACCAAGACATTATTTAAGATCTTATCCTAAAAATACAGACCTATATCAATCCAAATATATATTTTTAATGAATTTCCTCGTTTGTTTAAAGTGATGAAAACACAACACGCTGTCAGATCAGATACTAGGGACATTTTGTTTACTCTCACAGTGTTAACCAAAACCACACAAAACACACATGCACGCACACACACACACACACCTGCACGTGTTAGGGTGACGGTGACGTTAAAGGTCAGGCTAATGTTAACAACAAAAAGAAAAATGTCTGGCACCTGCTAATGTTCTTCCAGTTTAAGGTAGGCCTTGTGATACTCTTGGGTGCAGATATGGTGACTGCTGTAGTGTTCTGGTCTCCACCCTGGATGAAACAAGGCTCCTGTAGTCGACAGCACAATCCATCTGCAGAGTCTGTAGGGGTGGAAAAATCAGCATTGACCTGTCAGTCTCCAATGTTCCTGACATTTCTGTGTCTGAAGACACAGTTAAAAGGCAGAGTCTGAACAAGACAAAAGCAGCTCTCTCTTCAGTGCCATAGGCTGCTCAGTCAGAAGCTCCACCCCCCCCCCCCCACACACACACACACATTGGACACACTGCCCTGGCTGGGATAGTGTTGTGTGATGCGGTCTGTCTTTTTTGCAATGAACATTGGGGATGGCACCGATACGATACTGAGATCGGAAATCTGTCCGATACTGACTTAAATAGCTGGATCGGTATCGGTGACAATTGGACAGTTGTAACCGATCCAATTAAATTAATTTACACACGTAGGTCTACTGTCAAGCATCAGCCATGTCTAACCTATCCAGGTCACACTATCAGCAGCGCAGGTTTATAAAATACATCTGTCCTAAAATAGAGATTGGTTGTCATTTACTTTGCAACACTGTAATCGGATTGGTATTCGGTATCGGCCGATACCCAAAGTGCCAGTATCTGTATCGTTATTGGGACTGAAAAAACTGGATCGTGCCATGATCTCCAGTGCACTGCACACAGGTGATAGACGGTGACATATACACATTTGACAAAAAGGGACTTAATATCTTACATTAGCTGCCTCCACATATAAGCTACTATAGGTCCAGTATTATCCAGAACATACCAGAATGGTGTTCTATGAGGTCCTGTAGAGAGGGGAAGGTGGAACGCTGGCATATGTAGTACCAGCCGTTCTGTAGCTGACAGATGCGGTAGTGCTTCACTGCATCCTGTTGAAAGGAGCTGCCTCGTATTAGCACAGACAGAGAGTAACACCCTGCAGACCAAGAGGCAAATGAACAATGTTATGCTTATTAAACACAGGAGCTTTAAGTTGCAACGGTGTCTATCGGGGGTCCTTCAATCCTAAACTAATAGACACCAGTAGAATTATTTATTGTCAGCCATTGTGACTGATATTTCTCAATAAACTATCAAAAGAAACTTGTTGCATTAATTCTCAGTATTTGCTGGTTGTATTTTCAAAGACTCAATGGTAGATTACATGATTTATCCATCACTCAAATATTTGTGTGTGCAAATTGAATACACTCATGACAATAAATTAACGGAGGAGTGAATGAATGCTAACCTCTGTTTGACTCTGAGTTCCGGAGCAAGAAGGCTCCCATATTGTTATTTGGTAACATAAGGAGCTCCTCTGCTTTCAACCTGCTAATGCCAGTGAATAGCCACCTGCCAAAGACAGAAGATATGACACAGTGTATAAATGTCCCACACAAACAATGATCTCAGATGATATTTGCAAATGTAGGAATCCCTGGCAACAATGATAATCCTCCACCGGGGGAGTGATGTGACATGATAGAATGGTGAAGATGATGTCACATAACCCATTAACAGCAGCATCTTGTTCCAGACCTATCAAGAAAACACTCCCACCTACACACCAGGCACTTCCCTCTATCAGGGGAGTCCCCCATACTTCCACATGTGCAGTGTCACTGGTCAAACCAGTCAAGAAGATGATTTGTAATTAATGTTCTTGTTTCAAACACTTACTTGTTTGTGACCCTGGCGGTGTGGCTGGATGGAATGTAGCTCTCACAGCCGGTGGTTGTAGACTTCACCATCAGAAAATCACCATCGCTGTCGGTAAAACAAAACAATTCAAGTATCTGAATGGTGTAAGGAAGCAGCTCATTTAATATGTAGTTGATGCATTATAGTTTCTAACTCAAGGAGTTAGAAACTATACTCCATAGGCTCCTCAAGGAGGAGCCTATGGAGTGAAATCAGCTGCTGTATTGGTTTACTGGAATGTAAATGTTCAGTGGCATGTGAACCAGAGAGATCAGTTAACAGAGAGGTTTCTATGGACAGCACTTTCCCATTCAATTTTTGTAAGGAGAAGGGCAACTTTTCATTTTTTATGCAGACCAGAATGACTGGGGAGGTCCACTGGATGTCACCATACTATTGCTCATCTCTGGGTGCGTTAATGTGTATTTTGAGTATATAACATGAATTCCCAAGTACCAATCTGAGGCCGCAACGGTATTTATGCAGTGAACTGTTTTGAGATAAATGTACTGTTAGACATGCATGGTAGATGTAGGTGTCTGGGCGCTGACATATGTCAGCCTCCACAGCAAAATGTTATTGGTGATACGCCCGCTTATGAGACCAGAAGCGTTCCATTTTTTCTTCCATTGAAATGCATTACAACGCTCTATCATTATAAATAATATTTGTGTGAACCATTTGGTTTAAAAGTTGTCCATCTTTTGATACATACTCAGATATGATGTTGAGCCTTTCCCCAACGTGTATGCCAGGTTCAACGGTTCCACTAGCGGGGTAGTCACAGAGCGAGACCACAGTGTTTCTCTGAATGACTACATATGAGACAGAGAGGAAAATACAGTTTAGGAGAACTTCCTGCATGGAGTCTGAGGTCAGATACACACTGTGTGTGACGATTGTATGCATCAAACAAACCGGTGATATTGTCGACATATAAATATCTCAGAGATGCTACCTGGGCTTAAGGATGCCAATTGGATTTCCAGGGATGCCAGGTTGGAGTGGCTTTTAATGAGACAATTTCCCATGATTTCTGACTTCCTGCTTAAAATGCTTATATTAGAGAACAATTGAGACAGACACACACACACACACAGAGAAAGAGAGAGAGAGAGAGAGAGAGAGAGAGAGAGAGAGAGAGCAATCGTTACTATTATACTGTATATATTTAACAAGTACATATTCAGCATATTACAACTATCATTAATATCTCAGCACAGTTATAAGTTGAATATTTTGTGATAGCATGCAAAGCATACACAGAGGACAGGAAACCACAACAGACATATCCTGTGTTAAATTTCCACTTAACACCACTAAAAAAATAAACCTGAAGATTGTAATGTTGACAATAAGAACATAATGCCAATTACATTTTGTTTACACAATAGCTACTTTACATGATGTGCTATATACAGTATATAATGTACATTATTTTATATATACACACAAAAAAAACATATATACACACACACATACATACATATATACACACATATACACACACATATACATACATACATACATACATATATACACACACACACATACCTACAGTATCTCACAAAAGTGAGTACACCCCTCACATATTTGCAAATATGTGAGCAA
>JAODUH010056832.1:0-18175 GCA_027564835.1 Typhlichthys subterraneus
CAGGAACCACCAGCCTGAGGAGAGAGACATGAAAGGTGGGGTTAAGCCGTTGGTACAGGGGCGGGAGCTCCAAGGTAACTGACACGTCGTTTACCCTCCGGAGGACCTTGAAGGGCCCCACATACCGGGGCGCCAACTTACGACACGGCAGGTCCCGCGCAGACAGCCACACCCTGTCCCCCACAGCGTACTCTGGGGCCTCGGACCGCCGCCGGTCCGCCTGGTTCTTCTGATGGTTGACGGCCCTTGCCAGACGGACCCGTGCGGCAGCCCACGCCTCCCCTGCCCGGCGGCACCAGTCCTCCACTGCTGGTACGTCACTAGGTGGAGTCGGAGAGCGGTGGTTGGTGTCCCAAAACCAGCTGGAACGGGGTCCACCCCGTGGAGGACTGGCGCAGGGAGATCTGGGCATATTCCGCCCAGGGGAGGAAATGTGCCCAGTCATTGAGGCTGTCCGCGCAGTACCGGCAGAGTTCTTGGTTGGCCCCCTCCGCCTGCCCGTTGGATTGGGGATGGTACCCGGATGTAAGGCTGACCGCGACCCCTAGGCGAGCCATGAACGCCTTCCACACTCTGGACGTGAATTGGGGGCCGCGGTCCGAGACGATGTCCTCCGGAAGGCCATACAGCTGGAAGACCTGCTGGAACAGCACCTCAGCGACCTGTAACGCAGTGGGTAGACTGGTCAGAGGAACAAACCGGACCATCTTGGAGAACCTGTCCACCATTATCAGGATGACCGTCTGTCCCTCTAATGATGGCAGGTCTGTCACAAAGTCCACCGCGATGTGGGTCCATGGCCGCTGAGGTACTGTGAGGGGGTGGAGCTTGCCCGCAGGTGAGTGCCTCGGCGCCTTGGACTGTGCGCAGACCCGGCATGACCGGACATAGTGATGCACAGTCCTCCCCATGCCAGGCCACCAGTACTTCTCCCGGAGTACCTCTGTCGTCCGGTCCACCCCTGGATGTCCAGAAGCTGGGGTTTCATGGGCCCAGGTCATGAGCTGACCTCGCACTCTCCGTGGGACATAGGTCCTGCCTGGGGGACAGTTGGCTGGTGGTGGTTCCCGCCGGCTTGCCCGTCGGATCTCCGCGTCGACATCCCACTCGACTGGCCGTGGAGCTTGGAGAGGACCGCCACTACGCCGACCTCAGAGGCGTCGGCCTCGACGGTGAAGGGTAGGAGGGGGTTCGGATAGACCAGGAGCGGGGCGGTGGAAAACTCTGAACGCCCTCCCTGCCTCTGAGGTCCAACAGAGGCGGTGCGGTTTGCTTTGCAACAACGACGTGAGAGGAGCCGAGACCGTGCTGTATCCCTTGATGAAGCGGCAGTAGAAGTTGGCAAACCCCAGGAATCGTTGTAGCTCCTTGATGGTCTTTGGGACTGGCCACGCCCTAACGGCTTCCACCTTCAGCTCTTCCATCCTGGCGCCCTCCGGAGTGATGCGATAACCCAGGAAGGAGACGGTGGGCTGGTGGAAGAGGCACTTCTCGCCTTTGATGTAGAGTCGATGTTGGAGCAACCTCTGCAGTACAGCACGCATGTGGGCCACATGCTCCGGGTATGTTGGGGAGTAGATGAGGATATCGTCTATGTAGACCACTACGTACCTCCCCAACATATCTTGGAATACCTCATCCATAAACGCCTGGAAAACAGCGGGGGCATTGGCGAGTCCGAATGGCATGACCAGGTATTCATAATGACCCAACGTGGTGCTGAACGCTGTCTTCCACTCGTCTCCTTCCTGGACCCTCACGAGGTTGTAGGCACTCCGGAGGTCCAGTTTGGTGAAGTACTTCGCCCCCCGAAGCTGCTCGATGGCGGACGGAACAAGGGGCATTGGATACCGATATTTCACAGTCACGTCGTTCAGCCCACAGTAGTCGTTGCAAGGTCTTAGCCCCCCATCCCTCTTGCTGATGAAGACAAAGCTGGCCGACGCTGGAGAGGTTGAATGGCGGATGAATCCCTGCTCCTTCGTATCCGTGACATAGTTCTCCATCGCCGTTGTCTCCGCCACCGAGAGCAGATAAATCTTGTTCCGGGGGGGGCGAAGCACCAGCCGCCAGGTAGATGGCACAGTCCCAGGGGCGGTGGAGGGGGAGACACCTGGCTCTGTCCACCGAGCAGACCTTCATAAAATCCCGGTACTCTTCCGGGATGTCGGCCTGGAGGGCGCTCTGCTGGCTCTCCACCGATGTGGTTCAGCAGATGGTGTCCAGGCAGGCCTTCCGGCATTTCGGGGACCACCCCTGGATCTCCCCTCTCGTCCACGATATCCTGGGGTCATGCTGCTGCAGCCAGGGAAGACCCAGGACGATGGGGTGTATGGACGATGTCAGTACTAGGAGCTTCAGCCTCTCTCGGTGGCAGCCGTTGATGGTCAGACAGAGCGGACGAGTGGCATGGGTGATGTACCCGGCCCCCACCGGGCGACCGTCTAGCACTTTGATGGGAATCGAGGACCTCAGCCTTCTCGTCGGCAGTTGCAGCGCAGACACCAGTGACTGGTCAATAAAGCTCCCGGCGGCACCGGGGTCGATCAATGCTGTGGAGACATGAGTATGAGCACCTCTAGACACCACCACTGAACAGCAGAACGGGCTATAGCTCGTAGCTATGTTCAATGCTCCTACCGAGCGAGGTGGTGCCTTTCTGGTTCCTCTCCTGATGCAGGGAGTAAGGGCATCCCTTACGGTAATGCCCCCCCTCCCCGCAGAGCAGGCTCAGACCTCGTAGACTCCGGCGGTCCCGTTCTTCCGCCGAGAGCCTCACATTCCCCAGCTCCATTGGCTCAGGGGAACTACTCCCCCTGGTGGACGGGGAATGTAGGCGGTGCCCCAGCCTGTCTCGCTCTCGGAGCTGCCTGTCGTACGCGATATCGCGATCGATGTGGAGGCATCCAGCGACATGTTTTCTGGAGCGCAGGCCAGCTCCATGCACACCTCTGTTCGTAACCCTTGGGCGAACGCGGTGCGCAGGGCCGGCTCGTTCCAGCCGCTGGATGCCGCCATCGTCTGAAACGACAAGGCATACTCCGCAGCAGAGTTCTTCCCCTGCTGGAGCCGCAACAGCTGCTCGCCTATATCTTTCCCCTCCTCCGGGTGGTCAAAAACGGTCCTGTCGATGAAGCGGGGATATGACTGCATCACCTCGTCTCCGCTGCTCCATACTGCCGTCACCCAGCTGAGGGCGCGCCCGGTGAGGAGGGATGTCATCAGGGAAATCTTCTCCCGATCCCCCAGCTGTGCATCACCGAAATAGAGATCGCACTGGAGAAGAAATCCCTGACACCCCCCCGGTTTACCATCATATTTATCGGGGGGGGCCACCCTGATCTCACTCACCACGGCACGACGAGATGCCGTCTCCCCCGGAGACACCCCCGAGGGCGCGGGAGCACGAGCACGAGTGGTTCTTTTTTTATTCTTTAGTATAATGATCTTAAATCTATCTTTTCCATGTGGGTTTGTGACATTTCACAAAAATGACAAGGTAAAGGATATATTTTCCTTTCATTGCCAAGCATATCCATTTTTATATTCCCTTTTTTTCTAACACTATTTGTCCTTTTTCCTGATTCTTCTCATCTCCCGTTCCAGGCGGTTTGTTTTAGAAAGATAGCCTCTGACAGTGTTGCCAGTCCCTAGACAGTCAAGGCGAGATTCTTGTCATATTTCAATCAGCCTTTGCTTTCATGGCCTTCCTGTCCTGCCTTTTATAGTGCTATACTGTGGGCTCTTGCTGTTACACCATGATTGTGGCAACAAGAATTGTTCAAGATGTTTCTCTTCTCCCCGTTGTCATACACTTCAATTCTGCTATACAGAATATCACATAAACTGTTAAACAACGAGGTGGAGGAGATATACAAGTGGTTAGAAACAAAATAGTTCTAAACCCAAGATGACATTTTAATTTATGCTGACAATAAAAATAAACAAAGATATATAATCAAGTGATGAACACATTTGGACATGCGTGTTGAATCAGAATCATGCGATCACAAAGTTAAAATAAACCATGCATGCATTTGAGCCCATTTTCCAACACCGCTGAAAAAAAAATGAAACTGAAAATAAATGCCTGTTCCCAAATAGACGCCGGCCCCTTTTATTGACCTGGGGTGGGTTACGTGTTTTGACAAATAAAAGCCAGTCTCAATTAGAAACCGGGTCTGTAGTGGAATAAGCAAGCATGGTTGATAGTATTTGGCTAGCCCAGGGGTCTGCAACCTGCGGCTCCTGAGCCGCATGCGGTTCTTGAGCCCCTCTACAGTGGCTCCCTGTGGTTTTTACAAACATCATAAAAAACGTAATATAAATTTTGTCCCCCTCCCCCCCAAATATAATCTCAAATTATATTTTATATTGACAACCTGTGTCCTCTGATTTTACCACTATCCAAATGGATCTAGTCCATTCAAAATTGTGAATGCACAGTATTTGGGCATACACTAGTATATTCTTTTGTGCTTTATTTAAAAATGTCTTTGCAGGGGAGCATGCCCCCGCATCCCCGTAACATTTCACTGTCCCCGCATTTGAAATTTGATCGTTCCACTAATAAAAAGGTTATACGGTAGCCTATTCAGGCCATGCTCAAAGCGAACGTGGCCGATTAAACAATAGGCCTATTTATTTATTTTTGCATAGTGCAGTGGCCAATAACAGCCAAAATGATGACCGGCCGTTCCCGATAGGCCTGTCTAAAAAAATGTAATACTCAATTACAGTAACGCAAGTAATTGTAATTACTTTCCATTTCTGCAGATATGTTCATCACTTTTAAGTGTTCTCTGGAAACAATGTTATCATTTTGTTTAATTGCGGGCATTTCCATAAAGCATTTAGTAAATGTGCTGCAAATTCAGAAGTGTCTATATTTCCAGCATGTTTGGTAAATGCTGCACATTTGCGTATTAGCATGTTTTCTTAAGTTGCAGTGGGTTGAGCTCTCAAAGCCACCACTGATATCACATTCCAGGTTATTTGCTGAATTTAGCAAGTGATAATTACTTATACTACTATTACATGGGAATCATCCCATGTAACGTGAGACTCTCAAGTGCAAACAAGATCACAGGAAGCATTTTTGGAATTCAATATTTAATTCCTGAAGAAGGATACATTCAAATGTATTCTTTATTGTCCTTTATTGTATTTAGAGGATTGTTTATTTTTGTATTTTTTCACAGACCAATAGAAAACATTCTCACATATCGCACATAAAACACATTATATACATATATCTGCAAATATTCTAGACAAATAACCCAGGAGTGGCAGAATGACATTTAAATTACATGAAATCGATTACTAAATCTATATTAGTATATTGGCATGTCTTAATCCACTATTCTATGGGTATTTTTAAATTCCCTAAGTGCATGTACTTCCAATAGAATAAGGAGTTCAGTTACCCTTTAAATTTGAACTAAATTGCTTATAAATAAATAAATGTTACAGGAATGGAATGCAATTTTTAACATTCATGTACAATACCTATCTGACATGAAATGTGGGATAACTACAACAATGTGCAAATACACCATATTAAAAGCACAGACACATTAAGACTACGGTATGGAAGTCTTGAATATTTCATGTTTTCAGATGTCCTTAATCAAGTATTCCAGATCTGTACAATGTAGAGTAGAGGAAGAGGAAGGATTAGGGGGGTATGGGGTTGTGATAGAGAGAGGGCAATATGCTGTGTGATGTATTGTTGTTTTTGTTGTCTGCAGATGCAAACCGTGTCTGACTACAGTGTAAGAACCTTGCTGCAATATAGATGAGCAGGTGAGGGAGGAGGAACGATGGGGGAGGGGGAAAGGACACCGAACGTCTCCTGCTGTGGGAGTGTTCTCATTTGTATTAAAGATGTGCCACAAGGAAAGGAGAGTGTGCACTTCTCATGTACTTGCCGGCACTATATTCAGTAGAGGCAGATTCAGTAACTACATAGACATGTACTTAATGGACAGTGTTAAAAGAGCTGAGGTGTCATTACTGGAAACACACTTGTCACTGACAGGTGTATTTTAGTGATTTTCTCACTAGGGGCCTGAACCCACTGATGGGTCACAGTGCAGGAACAGGTCAGTTCTGTGCTATCTGTATTCATGCATTGTTCTATTAGTTTCATGTATTGTGTATTGATTGTATTTGATAATGTTTTGTATTATGGTATAATTGCCAGTCAGACATTTTGGTTGTTAATGTTGTGCTCACATAATTTTATAACAACAGAGACAAGCATTTCATCACCATTTTGTCAGACATGGGGAGGGACAATAGATTATTTGTAGAACTATTCCTGGATTTGTATCACAATATGACAGCAGGAGCCAACTGCCTAAAGTGCATTGTGCTGCAGAAGATGGTTGCTGACAGAGTTGGTAATATATTATATTATTAATCAAACAGAAACGTTAAACTACAAATAATGAACAATACAGAGGTGTACAGATATGTCATTATCTGTACTGTATATGTATCTGTATAACTACAAAAGTATCTTTATTTGGATAAGACCGGACGTTATACGTAGCTCGCTAGCATGGCTACTCCTCCACTCTACAAGAGATTGCTTGCACTTGAGCGATAGCTGGGAACGGCCAGCTCTCAGCCTTCTACTGCTTTGCACTGACTCGCTGGGCATGACAACTGGCATAGTCTATATGTTTCAAAAAGAATAGGAATTTCTATTGTGTGGCCATCCATAATTACATGAACCAATCTGAAAAAAACGAGTTGACTCAACAGACATGTCAATATTTTTTTCATGAAACAGAATAATAATGAGAAACTTCTGCTGGATTTAATATTTCCATTGCATTACTTGTGTTTTCCTGAACAACATATTTGCATTTGCACATTATAGAGCAGTGGTTCCTATGTTTGGCATCACTTATATAGAGCAATATTGCAGCGTGTGTGTGTGTGTGTACAGTGTACAGTGTGTTGATATATATATATACATATATACATACATACAGGTATATATTCTGATATGCAAAAAGTACAAATGTAGGAGCAATGTTTGTCCATTACTTGGAGAGCTATTTTAATTGTTTGTTCAGGACTCATGAATTACTGTAAAATACTATTTATGATGTTCAGTAGAACAAACACATTTGTATTTAGAATGTACAACAACCAAAAATAGAGTTATACCTATTAATTAATCAATGAAAGTGAATGTATTTCATAGATAAACATGCAACCAAACCAACTGGCAATGTTTTTATTCATTTCGGCAGGTATTCCAAGGAAACTTTGACAATGACACACACAGAAAGAATGTGATAGATCCAGCTATCTACGCTCGGGTTGTCCGGATCCTTCCCTGGTCATGGTACGGCAGGATCACTTTGCGTGCAGAGATACTTGGCTGCACAGAGCAAGAGTAAACTCTTCTTTTCTCCTTCCTCCTGCTCCTCTCCCCTGCCCTCTGGTGTACTGGGGTACCGTTCCCAGTATGGCCATATTAACTGTGCAACCTGTAAAAAGATCTCAATTTCCAATGGATTTTTCAAGAATATTTGTTCGGTTGTGGTGGGTTGCTGCTTGTTTTTTGTACAATGATTTACATCTGCCCCTGTCCCACTTATTTCTTAGGATTTTATTTGTCTTTTCAATGTGGTCGTTGTCTTATATTCCTCTCAAGATTCATACTGTTTGGAATTAACTAATGTTACATATATTATGGGGGTGGGGATTGGGGGGATTTACTGTGTCTTGAACTTGTTACCATGGAATCTGTTGTACAGTGTCACTTTTCACAAAATGTGAAATCTGTCTGCCATGCTTCATTGAAAACTACATTAATACATCAAATCAACTATTAAAATACCATCACAATTCTTACAGGATACTGCATTATTAAATATCTATTTTTGGTTGGTGAAACTTCAAGTGATGATTTTATTATAACTGACACTTGCATTACTGCATTAATCAAACATCAGCAATGCTCTTGTATTATATGTAAAACACTAAGGAATTGCATGGTGCATAAATTATAACTGTATAATAATGACGAATCATTTAAAAACTTGCCCTAAGAGCAATGGAATTTATTTAAGGGCCTATTTTTATGTGCATTTATAAATAGTTCTGATACACACTGCAAAAGCTTACTGAGTGACTGATAATGTGATTCATAAAACATTCTACTGCATTACTGACACTTAACATGTATTGGCTCCAGCTATTATCTTAATGCTCACATATTGATTTCCTATTAATGTATCTGTGTTGCAAACACTCGTCTAATAGGATCAACATTCACTATCAAAGCCATCCTATTATTTAAAACTTTTGTTTGTATATCTTGTTTATTTTATTGTCTTTGTTGTATGTTTTATTTCAAATGCTCAGGATAATACTTCATCCAATAACCGTCACATTTCAAGTTATGGTCGCATTATTAACATGATTTTAAAATGTCTTAAAATGTTCATACTTCTCATGCTAGTCTTTCTTTTTATTTAATTTTATTTTCAAAAATGTGTGAACAATTTCAGATTAAGAAAGCTAATATTTGAGAGTAATTGTATAAGAATATCTGTATTTATTTGAAATGTACAGTACAATGAATATGATGCTGTGCTAAATCACAGGATTCCCGATCACTGTTGAATGTTAAGCAGATGGGTTTGTCGTATAACTTTGGTTGTCTAATATAGTGAGGTGTGTCAAAACTAAAAAAATTGAAATGTACATTCATATTGATTCAGTTTGTATGTGTATTTGATATAATTTAAGGCTGCCAAACAAAAGTGGCCAGATCAAAATTGCAAAAATAAATTATTCACAAAACTATCCTACTATTATGCAATTTTCTATTATACAAGTCCAGCAGTCTAAATGCACTCTAAATTGTTGGCTGGGTAAGTAGGCATAAAAAGGTGTAATAGTCTTGTTATTTTTCAGTAATTTAGAAAATTCCCAACATTGTATGCTGTAGGCAAGCTGAAAAAAAATCATCAGCAACCATATTAGCAGATACACAAGTCAATATGCGTAATATGAATTGCGAAATGTATAGTAGTAAGTTATTTTCCATGCCCAGTGCACAGCTTTTACAAAAATACATTGTTGCTGACTTTAAAAGGATGTAGTTTAAACTATACAATCTGAAACTGGCATGTGTAATATTCTTTCCACTGCTATTTGGAATTGGTGTAACATTATGTTCATGTAGTGAGCAAAAACTGATGTCTAAAATGTTTCTGAAACTATACAAAAATGTATAGTAAAATGTATGTAGGTCTTGGTATTTTATCATTTAATAGCAATATTACAGTTTCATATATTCGACACAGGTGAAAATCGTATATATTTTATTATGATTATTATTAGACATAAAATGTTGATGTCAAAAGAGTACATATGTTTACGAGGGCAAATTGAAAGTTTCTTTATGTTTCATTTTTTCCAATGAGCCCATATCAGTCGAGATATAGTAAGAATGGATTGAGAGTTCAGTCATTCATTTGTTTTTTGCTAAACATGAAAATGTCTCAATAACATGTTTGGCTGGAAGGACCTAATGTAGATTACCAATATGTATAAGTTGATATTGGTGTAAATTCATGTAAATCATTCCTTAGGTAGCGCAGTGTAAATATAATTTAACTTTGGGGAATTCTGGCTAGACATGTTCAATTGTGGATCTAAACATATTAGTTATTGGCTTTTGTCAAAGCATCTCTTGCCAAAAAGTCTTTATAGTTGGCTAGTTTTGAGCCCTTTTCACGGTGCTGGATTTTTACAAATCATTGAGCTAGTATGCATGAAATATAGACTTAAACAATACATTATAACTAATATGTCTTAAGGCATATTAAGTAAATTCCATGGCATACAGGACCAACAGCCTTTACTTTGAAATCACAAATTTCACCACTGATTGTCTTGTGCATTGTAAAAGTTAATGTTATTGCTGAGAAGGGGAACAAGAAACAAAGTAATTTGTATTTCTGTGCCACCATTTTACATCACACACCCTCTGATGGTCAAGCACTATCTAGGATGTGTATCAATGACATGCTGGTGAAGTACAAGCCTGCACATGAGAGTCAGAACCTATGTGTGCAGCCAAAAACATGTTGCTTCAATAAAGCTCTAAGTCTGACCAATAAAATCGTATCTGTGATTTGATGACTGCCTTTTTCTTCTTTGGCATTGAAATTATAACTTTTCACCAATGGCATTATATTAGGGCACAAAACATTAAAAAAGGATAAAAGGTAAACAGTTCCTTAATAACATTATTAACTAATAAGAAGATGGGCAAAGCTTGTAGTTTAACACTACTTATAAATGTATACCTTTGAGATAGTGCCTTTTCTTTTTTCTGAAACATAACTAATCATCAACATCAACATCAACATAACTAATCAGAATTATAACATAATATTGTAACACAAATTAAATGTTATGTTTTGGACACAGTAGAGTATATGCTTTTGCTCCATGTTCTCATTCCGACTGAGTTTTTCTTATTGTGGCAGATGATCAACATGTGAGCTGAATGGACAATCATGGAGCAGAGCAGCTTGCACCGTGCAATAATAATTCAATTAACAAAGTGTCAGTGTAGGGGAAGGTAATTGCCTCATAACTCAGGTGAGTGAAGTTGCATGGCAATTAAAAAACAATTAGAAAACAATCTGTTAAGTCTGCTTGTCTCATCCATTAAAGCAAGATCGGTAAAATACAAGATGATACTGCAATCAGAAGCAGAACAGATACTACTTCAGATGATCTAACCTGCAACCAGAGCATGTTATGTATGCATTAAAACAAGTATCCATATGGGAAGCCTTAAGAATGGATTCTTAGTCATTTTGGATGCAAGCCATGTGGATATGTCATTCTTTTTTTGTCAAACATTATTTTCAGTGTTAGAAATTATTGAATTACATTTTTTGAAACCAAGTATACAAGTCATGTTCCCAGCACCTTTGTATCTCTATGCTGAAGAATTTCATTATCAAGTGGGAAGAAAATTGATGGCCTTGGATCACATTGAACTCTCCTGCTGATTCCATGTGTATTTGACTGACCCATGAGTACACTGATTGGCAGAGACAGCATACAAGAGGAAAATATTTGTTAGAGGTCTTTATATAGAAGTAATTTATGAAAGCAGATAATTACATGTGTTAAACAGATTTATATTATATTACAAATGTGCATTATTTCGGTGAAAGTCATTATGTGGAAAGTGATATTTTGCTTAGATAATGTGTCTTGATAAAGAACTTAAAACTGAGTTGTATAATAATGCAACAAACTGCATTGAATCATCACAGAGTATATGACAGCAATGTATTTCAAATTGTCAAACATTTAAAAAAATGTAACATTTACATAACTGAACAGGTAAAATACCATAAAATCTTAAATACAAAAAAAGTGTTCGATATGCATTCAACCAGCATTATAAATGTGTTTTTCAGTATGGGTGCATGTGTTCAGTAGATATGTGTTTTTAAAGGGCTTTGAATACAGGAGGTCAGGGTAGCTTGCTTACAGTGATAAGATTTACCACTGAACGGCAGATTCCCACTTCACACAGACAGTTTTTTCACATAATGTGATTTTCACTCATGGATTTTAAATACTGCAAAAAATAAAGACTTAGCGCATGGTAAATGATTGTGTAGCAACAGAACGTGACCTTCAAACAAGCACTATTGCATTCTGGATATTTCCAGTTTAGTGCCAAACATGTATTCTTAATCTTCTTATTTATTTATTTATTTGTATATTGCTCTGAATATACATTAAGCTAGTTACAGTAGAACAAACTGAATGTTGTGCACCTTTTTTTGTGTATTTCTGAGTATAAATATAATTACTTCTTTTGTGGTGAAACTTCACTTGCTATTTCTGTCCCAGGGTGTGAAAAAATAATGTATTTACACAGTTTGGAAAATACAATAGGGTTTGGGCTACATACAGTACATCACATAAGCCTACATTACTGTATTAATTACATTAAAATGGCTGAATGTTTCTCTTTGTCATATTCAGTTCTGAGGGCAAATAGGTTTCATGTTCACTGTTCTAACTATTTAGTTAGTTTGTTTTTTGTAGTCTTTGGGGAGTATTTGGCAGATCTGGGCCAGTCTTGTGGGTGCAGTCCACCTTTGTTATGCAGCTCTATGGATAGTGTACCTGTAGAACATTCAAGTAGAGCAGAAATTAGCCCAAAGCTTGTGAGAACATCAAACTAACTCTTGTCTTGTATAATTGAGGTTAGCTCCATATCTGTGGTGACATACTAAACCGTATGTACTCTCCACAAGGAGTTTGCTGAAGGACTGTGTCTTTATAAAGTGATAAACAACTCTCTTTTATGTGAGAAGAAAATATGAAAGAGACGTCACGGTCTTGCCATCTGTAATGCGCGCTGCAAGGACATCTTCAAGATAATATAAAGTGCAAATACAGTGTCTGGTCTCTAGATCAAGTTAACTTGTATTTTCACAAGTACAGGTGAAATGATCAGTGTATACAGAATTAGTCTTTATGGCTTTCCCCCAAGATGTGTCATAACTATATTGTAGGACAGGGCTATTCAACTCCGGTCCTGGAGGGACAGACCCTTCATGTTTTATATCTCTCTCTGCTCCACCACACGTGATTCAAGGTTGTTAGAAGCCACTGGGCAACACGGTGGCCCAGTGGATAGCACTGTGACCTCACAGAAGAAGGTCCTGGGTTCAAACCCCAGTCGTCCCAGCCTTTCTGTATGTAGTTTGCATGTTCTCCCCGTGTCTGCGTGGGTTTCCTCCAGGTGCTCAATTTCCCCCACTATCTAAAAACATGTTAGGTTCACCCTCCAGTCAGTGCTGTTGACCAGAGACACTGGCCTCATACTGGAGTTTGTCCCTGGTGCACAGCGGCTGCCCACTGCTCCCTTGAGGGATGGGTTAACAGCAGAGATGTATGTGACAATAAAGGCACCTTTACCTTTAATGACGACCCGTTCATTTGACTCAGGTGTGTTGGAGCAGGGAGAGTTCTAAAACATGCAGGGTGCGGCCCTCCAGGACCGGAGTTGAATATCCCTACTGTAGGATGTTATGCCTACACAGAAAATGCAAAGACAATAGCTCTGAGCTTAGCCGGAATTTGTTGATCTGGAATTCGTTGCAACCTGATTCGTCATTTGGATATATTATTCCAAGTAAACAAAACAAAACAAAACATTATCATGTACAGTAAAGTAAATATGATACTGTATATAAACTGTTGTGTAGGCTATACAGTTAATTGAATAGCCGTTTCTGCAATTATGTCACTAAGCATTGAATTAATTGGTCAACAGTTTGTCAGGCCAATCTTTACACTCAAGGGAACTTCTTTATTAATATGCCATTCTTGTCAGTGGACAAGACTGAATGTATTGCTGCCGTTAATCATAATGATGTCACATCATGCAAAGTGGAAATAAACAGCCTGCAGTACTGCCGCAACCGCCTCTGTCCTCTGAAAATATAATGTAAATCAATTACAATAATATTATATCTACCCCTAAATAACAACGGTAAATTATTTAACAATATTGAGTCTAAAGCTGTCATAAACTATCTAATGGTCTCTACTTAGGCATGCCCTATAGTGTATAAGTGTAAAACCTTTGTATTCATTTGTTGGATTTGCAAGTTCATGTAATGAGGTGTACCTACAGTAACAAACTGAAGTGGTTGACTGCTTTACTTGCTGATGTCCGTGGTCTGAACATATCTTACAGTAATGTCTTAATATCTGGCCAGGGACCTCATGATAACCTTCCATGTTAAAACCCAGGGTGAACTCTATGAACATTGTCTGGGTTTTACACCGTGGGCCAAATGTACGTACGTTAGCGAGCGTAACGTAAAATTGAACACAGTCAGACCGCAGATATCATCGCATTTTATGTTGGATGTGCTACATTTGCGACTGATCATGTAATCTGCACTTGGCACCGCCCTCTAAACTTGGCGCTAACACGGCAATTAGTCCATGATCCAACCTTATCCGTAAATTGAGGCACCCAAAAGCAATGGAATAGCAGGTAAAACAAGTGTAACGATCATGAAGTAGACGTAATTGTAGGCTAGCTTCAAGCTAGTTGTGGGTTAGCTTCAAGCTAGCACACTGTTGATGTATTATTATTATTATTATTATTGTATTTTTATTTTATTTATTTATTTTTTTTTTTATTGGCTAGCTTAAAGCTAGCCCACATTGCATGAATCAATTTACACATTGCATGAATCAATTTACATTGCATGAATGAACAACTTATACCGTTTTTGACTTCAGATACTTAATTGCCCATCATAGTACTTCAAAATACTTCAAATTATTTCATAGTACATTTTCAAATATTTTTTGCAGTACAAATACTTCATTACTTTCTCCATAGGAATGCATGGATATTCAGCTCCCATACATATTCCACATTTTCAACTGGATTCAACTGTATTCAACTACTTATACTCTTTTTCTTGAATGCAGATACTTCATAGTACTTACTAGTACTTGATGTTACTTCATAGTATTTCTAAGTATTTTTTTGTAGTAAAAGTACTTAATTACTTTCCAAATAGGAATGAATGAAGTATGTTCAGCTCCCATAAGCTTGTTCATGTTTGGCCAAGAGCTTACATGGCTATAACTCGGTGGCAGTTGGTCATAGGAAGTAGATAGATACATCATTAGATTCAGAATGATGTGCTCTATCAATTCCCTGATTGCTGCTTTAAAGCAATGCTCGACTCAGATTTTCTGGCACAGTATAGGCTACTTCATAATACTTCATTGCACTTTAACCTGTACATCCCTAAAGTACCCGCCGAAGGGGACTTTAGCACCTGTCGCTAAACACATGAAACAAAAGTGTGCTAAAAATAAAGCAACATAGACATGCTGCACATGCACTAAAAGAGAAAAAACTCAACTAAAAAGTTGAAAAACAAAAAAAGCTAGGGATGAAGTGGTTTTAAAGATCGTCTCACATTTTACATCTTAATATATCTAAAGGTTTAAATATATTCATAATGTTTAAACTCCTTCAACTACTATCAAGTCTTTCAACTAATTTCAACTCCTTCAAAAACTTTCAACTCATTTAACTAATTTCAACTACTTTCAACATTGTAACAAAACTGATTGAGGATTAGCTAGCCCACAGTTTCTTCAGGAACTGGTCATATTCTAGTTATAAATAGCTTACTTGTCTATATTGTCAAACCTAAAGATAATGGGTGTAATTCTACCCCAAAATAATAATACAAGCAATCAAATCCCAGATATCCCAACTCTCCGGGAAGTTCCGGCAGTCTCACGCATTTCAGTAGCGGCTCCCTTACTCCCACAAATAGTAGTTAAACTCCCGGAAAAGCTAAATCATCTTCATCTTGGATGAATCTTGCTGTTGCTTGCTTGGGAAAACACCTGCTTTTCGGAGGCACATAATTTTCACAGCAAAACCGGCTTGCACTTTCCATCGCAGTTCAACGGAATAGGTAATCATTCTCTCCTTACGCATCTCCTCCCATTTATTTGTGCAACAATCCCAATCTCCCCTGGACCCTCCCAATGCATATGCATGAATTGGATAGCACAACTTGTGGCCCTTTATTCCTTCAGCAGGCAGAATAGCGTTTTAGCCATGTGCGTGCTGTTCGTACATACAATGCCATGTTTTTAGCTGCAAAGTGCGACGAATGGAGACCCATAACTGTAATCCTTTGTTCATTGTTAATGTGCATTCACCAAGAACTACCTCAGTACCTTCTCAGATGATGATGGTGAAGATAACAGAAAACTCTGCTGTATATGTACACAGACGTTTGCCATTGTTTGACCATTTTATGCACCTCTGTATCTGCTCTCTACCCATGTGTTAACAATAAACCACCCAGTTTGTCTTTGAGTTTCCTTGGTTCAGACAAAATTACCACAGTACTTATATCGATAGAAAAAAAATTCTCAAAAATGTTTTAATTAAGGAGGGGCATGCTTATTGCTTTCAAACAAAAATATCTGTGTTTTTTTAATTCAAACTCCAAGAGGCATTATATTGTTATAATGCTCACTATTACCATGCATTATAATTATCACTAAGTAAGAAGAGTAGAGTTAAAATCCTTGTTGACATTCACATTCTTTCAATGAATCCGACAATGCATTCAGGAAATAGATAACGATGAATATTGATCAAAATGAAAAAAAAAAATAAAAACAATAGATTGTTGCTTGCATTTGAATGGGGGCAAGTAAGGCAAGTCCTGAAAAGGGAACAGGGGCGATGGTGGAGGTCTCCCTCGGCCTCAGTACTGTGACTGTATGGTGAGAAGACCATGGCAGCAGAGCTTATGAAATATTCATGAGCCAAGTTCCACTGTGTCTCCAGTCCATGTCAAAAGGAGTTTCCAGGCCCTCCTAGTGCACAGATATCTAGGCCCTCAAACTCCCGTAATGGTTGAGACAAACATAGTTAATATAGCTCCTTTTGTGTTAAATAAAAAAATATTTACATAGTAAAATGAGTGCATAAAACATTATGTACAAAACATTTATTTTGAGTTTCTTAATGGCATTAGACATGATTTTGATAATTTTTCAAAATGTATAAAACTCAAACTTTACATGATGTCAAATCAAAGAGATATAAAATCCCTTGGTCAGTGTAAAGCATGATCTTTCTCCTGCAGTATGGTTCCAGTCTTCCCATAGTCTACCACTAATGTTAACTGAAGAAACAGGGTGAATAGGACAGGGCATCACATAGTGCACTTCAGTGAGTTCTGTGTCTTCCATTAATTGCTTTTCATTGATTATAGAAAAAGCTATTTGAAATAAAATTCAAAATATCCATTCATAATATCAAGCAGAACATGGATTCACAGTACATCATCTGTAAGTACTAGCTACTGCTGTCTTATTCAGTCTTGTTTATCTAGAACAAAACAAGTTTCCTCCACATATTGGCTGGGCGGACACTCGTGATCGGATGAGGAGCTCTGTGACCCGAGAGGCACAAGTAGAGCCACTGCTCCTCCGCATTGAGAGTAGCCAGTTGAGGTGGTTTGGGCACCTTGGTCACCTCCTGTTGGAGGTGTACCAGGCATGTCCAGCTGGGAAGAGACCCGGCGACAGACCCAGGACGCGCTGGAAGTATAACATCTCACAGCTGGCCTAGGAGTGGCTGGGGAAATCTCTGGAGTAGCTGTTCTGATGATCATGTTACTACTGGCACTCTAATCAACAAGCATTCAAGAGACTGTGGATGGATGGATGGATGGATGGATGGATGGATGGATGGATGGATGGATTGATGGATTGATGGATGGACATTAATTATAACCTAAGCTACACAGATTTAGCCATGAGGAAATACTTTTAGTATAGACTTTAGATATGTGTTGTGCTCTTTGAAGGTCCCATTTATATTGCCTGTAGATTTGACCAGTGATATCCTTGCATCCATTGCATTGTAGTTCCTGATGCACAGAAGCTATAACCTCATCCAAATCCGTGGATGTTGTTTTCTTCTGAATAAACATTTGAAGTATGAATAATCAATTTATATTTTAAGATTCGCTGAGAATATTCAAGTTTTTTTCTCTTACATTTATTACTTTAATCTCAGAATATACTCCCCTCCTCCTAAAATGTTTACAATATAATTGGATACAGCAAAGCCACAACTACAAAAATACTGTAAGCATTGATCTAATCTGATTACATATATTGTATTTTACAAGCCCAGCACCATATTAAATATGTATTGTTAAAAATGAAATAAAGAAACAAAACATAACTCTTTTTTATAGATACAATATGCAGTCATGCTCATTTTACAATATGAAGATAAATTATTTCTATGGAGAGTTTTAAACAGTATAGACAATATGTATCACATATTGTTTAACACAAGACTTGTGCTTAGTCCATTTAGGTGTCAGAGGTAGACTAAATAATATACATTTTATTGATGTGAGGTGCGGGAGCCACATAGGGGGCAGGATGGTCTAGTGGGCTGGTTGCTGGACTTACAGCCGTAAGGTTGTGGGTTTAAACCCTGGTGCTGACCTACTTGTAAGCATCCTTGAGCAAGATGCCTAACCCCTAATTGCTCCCAGTGGTTGGTTGC